>JABUQX010007770.1:5000-17500 GCA_015478945.1 Trachelipus rathkii | reverse complement strand
TGTCGTAGGGATGGGAAGGGGTGGGTGGTTTGATTTACTTGATTTAGATTTACTTCTTTGTGTTATGTAAAACATAGTAATTTAATAATAATATACTTGATCAATAGAATCAATAGATCAATGATCAATAGATCATGACGAGGGAGGTGGTGATGATTGAGTTACTATTTACTTGCTTTAGGTATGTTAAAAACGCAAAATTTTTACGTTATAAACATGAAAGAATAAATTTTTTCTAGTAAACACAAAGTTTTAAGGAAAAAAATAAAAAAAAAAAAAAAAAAAGTTTAGAATAAATAAAACAAAATAGAAAGACAATTTAACACAAGTATAAATTTAAAATAAAACTATAAAAATAAAGTTAGAAAAAAATAAAAAATTTAAAAAAATAAAAGTTTTAAAAATTAAAATTAAAAAAAAATACCTAAAGATTTAAGTACCAATAAAACTTATATAAAAAAATTAACACAAAGATAAATCAAAATAAAAAAATAAAAAAAATTAAAGTTAAGAAAAAAAAAAAATAAAAAAATAATAAAAAAAAAAAAAAAAAAATAAAAAATAAAAAATAAAAAAAAAAAAATAAAAATATAAATGAAAATAAAACTTAAAAAAAAAAATAAATTAGAAAAATAAATTTAAATAAAAAATAAAAAAAATAAAAATTAAAAATAAAAAATAAAAAAAATAAAAAATAAAAAACTTAAGTTAGAAAAATAAATTTAAATAAAAAATAAAAATTAAAAATTAAAATAATAAAATTAAACACAAGTATAAATGTAAAATAAAAACTTATAAAAAATAGTTAGAAAATTAAAAAATAAAAAAAAATTAAAAAAATTAAAAAATTAAAAAATTAAAATAAAAAAAAAATTAAACAAAGTATAAATGGAAAATAAAACTTACAAAAAAAAATAAAGTTAGAAAAATAAATTAAATAAAAAATAAAAAAAAATAAAAAAAAAAAAAAAAAAAAAAAAAAAAAAAAAAAAAAAAATAAATTTAATAAAAAATAAAAAATAAAAATTAAAATAATAAAATTAAACACAAAGTATAAATGTAAAATGAAAGTTATAAAAAAAATAAAAATACAGGTCTAATTATTAGTGAAAAAAAAAATTATATTAATTACTTTTTATAAAAATTCGAAATTTTCAAAATATAAATGTCAGTTTTCAACATTTAGAAAGACGGGTTATCTTTGCAAATTGCAATGCAATTACGATATGTACATGAAGAACAGACTCATTTATGTGAACATTAACATGATATTGTATTATTTAAACGAATGTTTACTAACTAGCACCGCACGTCCTCCAGACCGGGTGCCGAGACCAAAACTCTTGAATTCCTTCTCCTATCCTTCCTCATTCTTCTTCCTTCCTGCCTTCCTCATTCTTCTTCCTTTACTCCTTCTTCTTTCTCTTCTTCCTTCTTTTTTTGCATTTCATGCATTTCTTCTTTTTTCAGGAGGGGACCCCCTCCGGGGTCCCGGAATCCGAATCGAATCCGACTCCAAACTCGCGTCTCCGACTCCGACTCCTCTACCCTTTCTCCAAGTTTCAGCTTTCTACGATCATTTTAATTTTAGAGGGGCAACGTCCCCCTCCGGGGGGACGCAGAGACGTAATCCCGTGGAGCAAGATTACGTCATCAATATAACTCACATCCAAATTATTAGCCCGATACGTAAAGCCTAACATGGTTTTCAGACGAATTTTGACCTTGGCGCTAAGCGGCAGCACCCCCTTAGGGTGACCTATGGTCCACCAAAACTCGCGTTGGATCAGTTTAACACATACATAGATGATATTCCAGTTTGAAGCGAACCTCTATTCTATTCTATCAACATTTGTCGTGCACTGAGCGCGCGCGTGCGATTACTACAGGCGAGTTGAAGGTCAAATGTTAATTATAGTAATATTTTCTTTCAGTATATTTTCAATGTAAAAAGCCAACCAGAGCACATAGAATGACGATTTAAACATCGATATAGGGGTAATCGATCACGATAAATCGATTGGAACCATCAAAAATGATCTACCGATCATTTAAAACCTTCAAGGAACCAAACGGGCCCCTCTGGGGGGCTACGCCCCCCTTTTGGGATGCTAAACCTCCGAAAACGGTCTTCCAGACCTTAAATTCGGTCTCACCGACCTTAAAAACCCTAACCTTGACGTATCAAACGTCAAAATCCAATGAAATGATGGAAATTTCCAAGTCAGCTGCCGACATGAATGGAATTTCCAAAAAACCTTCGAAAACTGTTTCAAGTCTCTGCTTCACTGCAAGGTCAATGGGAATCCCCAAAATCCTCCGGAGTTGGGGATCTTGACCCGAATTATGGACAAAGCGCTAATAAAGTAGCTAAAAATGCTAAAAAGTGTCAAAAAATGCTAAAAAAGGTCAAATTTAACGGATTAGGTTGCCAGATTTGCGTCCAAATCTGGCAAAGACGGCCTAAAAAATAGCAAAAATTTCTAAGAAAATGTAAAAATTAGTAAAAAAGTACAAAAAGGTCAAAATTAACGGATTAGGCTGCCAGATTTAGCGACAATCTGGCAGCTTTTCTGTTTAGCGGAGGTTGTGCACCCCTTACTACTTATATATATTATAATATAATATATATATATTATTATATATATATATATAATATTATATAATATATTATATATAATATTATATATATATATATATATATATATATATATATACTTAAAATATATATATTATATAATATATAAATAATAAAATATATTATTATATATAATATATTAATATAAATATATATATAATATATATATATTATATATATAATATATATATATATAATAATATATATATATATATATATATAATATGCAAAGTAGAGAGCGCATAGATATACATAAAGAAATTTTATTTTAAAAAGTGTTTTTCAATTTTAATTGCCATTTTAAAAGAATAAATATGTATTTCTTTTGTGGGGCAAATATATATTTCTACCGAGTTATTTGATGTGAAAATGTACTTTATCCTGTTTTTCAATGGTAGTAGCACACTTTATAAGCTAATCGGACAAATAATAATGTTCTTGCTGAAATATTACGCCAAAATTTTTAATATATTCATGTTCACAATTTAGACAGTTATTCTGAAAATTCTCGATAGGATGCTAATAATAACACAAAAATGGAAATACTCAACAATATGATCATGCAATAGACAAAAAAATATCCACTTTGATTGGAATATGAATCTGATAATGCAAACACTCTTAGATGCAAGATTTTCTATAAAATAGTCAGATTTATAATGAACTTTTCCTATTTCTGAAACGCCTTGCAACTGTGAAGTGGCAAAGGTCTGGGAGAGTTATTTCTTTTTCTTCCTCCTCCACTTCACAAGTTGTAGTCACCAATTCTGTAGTCCGTGGAAGAGGCCAATTCTGTTGTGGCCGGTGGAGGCGATCTGCTTTTTTCTAGACAGAAGAGAGCTAGACCAATTTGCAGAGAGTTTTGCCCCTTTGTAGGCGGAAGAGAGCTCGTCATCTTTGTAGGCGGAAGAGGGCTTGGCCTCTTTGGCAGGAGGCGAGTACAGCCTCTTTGTAGCCCGGACAGAAGGATCAGCCTCTTTGTAGGCCTGAGCGGAAGTGTTGAGAGTTCATCTTCTTCCCCGACTAACAGAGCTTGTAGTTGTAGAGGACGGCTTGTAATTATCTCTTCTTCTGTTGCTGCTTTTCCTTCGCTTCACTGGTCGCTGTAGTAGTTCTCTCTCTCTCTCTCTCTCTCTCTCTCTCTCTCTCTCTCTCTCTCTCTCTCTCTCTCTCTCTCTCTCTCTCTCTCTCTCTCTCTCTCTCTCTCATAGGTATAATACTCAAATTGTAATTTGGATAGAATAAAATTTATTAAAACGCTTTCAACTTTATTTAACAACTTCGCACACATAAAACTATTCTTTCATTACAGTTTCTCCAACTTTGCATGCAACGTCCTGCACACATGCCATTTTCGTTACAACCAGTTTTGTGTTTTCCCCCAATTATGGGTTAGAAAGTGGGGGATATTTTAGGCACGTAAATCGCTAGTTGCGTATTTCTTCAATAAACAAGCTATTTTTAATAATTACTATACATAATATTGTGAAAAATGCCACAAAAAAATATATTAAACAAGATTTTACATTATTTAGTATATATTACACGATAAAATACACAAAAAAGAGCTTTAAAAGGGAACTGCAATTCTGTTCCGATAATAAAAAAAAGCAAAAATAGATATACGTAAGAGCTTACAGAAGACATTTTTTTTATGTTAACTTTTATATTTTTTATGAGTAATTTTAAAACGCAGTATAATGTCATTTACTTTAATAATTATTTACAAAAATAAAGTCTATATCCTGATACAAATAATATGTAATCTTATGCTGTAACTAAATGCATATTTATCAATTTATAAATAAAAACTTTATTTTGAGCCATATGAATTGATCGACTGCAACGATTTGAATTGACCGTTTTCGTTTGCTATTTAAAAGAGGTCAACTAACTTATTTGCGATTTTTTTTAAAGACAAAGTAATAGTTTACTACATACACTTTGCGCCCCAAAAGCAGAGCACGGTAAATTAACTTCATTAATCACTGAATAAATCACTAAGTATTATTTAAATATAATCACTTTGAAACACTATTATTATCAAATTTAAAACGGAAGTGCACTTTTTTTCATAATTCACTTTTTAAACAAATTCACTAATAAAAGCGCACTTTTCTAACTGGATTACGTCGAGACACTAAAGCCAGTTCCTGCTGGTCAGTAGATGACGTGACCGTTTGTTTCGTCGAATCATCATGCCGATTATGGAACCATCTGCGAAGGCGAATTACCAGCCAGTAAAGGAACCAATTGGGAAGGCAAATTACCAACCGGTAAAAGAACCATTTGTGAAGGCGAATTACCAGCCTGTAAAAGAACCATCTGTGAAGGCGAATTACTAGCCGGTAAAGGAACCATGCGTGAAGCAACACCAGCGTAGAGGAAACGTATGAAAGTGATCTACCAGCGCGGTAGAGGAACCACTCTGTGAAGCGAGGATCACGCGCAGCCTTCAAACGACAAATCGAAAAAGACATCCGTCCGTCCAACAGAAATTGTATCTTGTAGCAACGATCCATCCTATTAAAGAACCTGTTAGGCCGAATAAAGGTGCTTTCCAGAACTCTTCGAAGCATCGGCAGAGGAGAAAGAATAGTACCATGTTTGAAGTTCGCGCAGAATGAATGATGAAGCACTGAGGATGAAGAGTAGTGGTAGCCTGTCGAAAATCAAAACCGTTTCATGACCCATAAATTTCTCGATGAAAGTCGTTTAAAAATTCTTATTTTTAGGGGCTTGAAAAGTTCTAAATGGAAAAAAGGTGTTTTCCGATTACTGCTGAAAAGACGGAGATCCGAGCCATCAAGAATACAGCGAAGATTTACCATGACTGGAAGAGATAGTAACCAGTTTTGTTTTTCCGCTATGTACCACTCTTCAGTTATGGATGAAACCTTTCGATTGGCATTTGCCGAAGAGGTGGTAGAGCGCTGTCTGAAGTCTGTGAAATCCAATCAAGTGTGATAGCTCGGTGAAGAATTCTCCTTCGAATTGTGGTCCTCTATCCAAAATTTCATAGAGAGAAATTTCAAATCTTGATTTCCACTGCATGAAGGTGAACGCGATATATTTCGAAGTCTTATTAATAAGAGGAAACATTTCTGTCCACTTCGCACGTGGGTAGATATTTGAAGACTGGAGCTGAAGTATCGGTCAAGGAGGATGGAGGTAATGGTCCCACGATGTCAACATGTACCGTTTCAAAACGTTATGATGGGATTTCAGTGGGAGCAATAGGTGTTTTATTATGACGCTGAATCTTTGAAAGTTGGCACTGTTGACAAGAGCGAACCAAAATTCTGATGCCACGATTCATGTTAGGCCAGAAATACCTAGTCCTGATAAGATGCAGAAAAGCCTTAACTCCAGGATGAGGTATCTAATGAAAATTGTAAGATCTTTTCAACGACAAGTGTTGAAAAGTCGTGGGAAAAGCTGCTGAACAATCAACACCATACTTGAAGATATCTTGTGAGTGTATATGAAGCGCAACGAAAAGTAGTAGTTGTTATCCGTTGATTGAAGACGGGCGATGGCAGGTAAATCGAAGCGATCTACTATTACCGAGGATATCTGGGAAAAGCATCTGCCACAATGTTATCTGCACGCCTAAGATAGGTCATTGAAGAAACATACTCTGTTAAGACAGAAAGATGGTGTTGCTGTCGATCACTTATAGATTGATTCCAACTGCAGAAAGCTGAGACGAGAAGTTTGTGATCAGTGCATATACTTGAAATGAAGAACAGAATAGTAGGCAAATAGAAGTTCACGGTCGAAAGCTGAGTATTATCGCTGCTGTTCTGATAGCTTGTTGCTGAAGAAATCTACAGGTACTGGCTGTCCATCAACCATCTGATGAAGGGCTGCTCCTATAGAAGTCTGGCTGCTATCCATGACAAGTCGAGGATGGGTAACATCCGACAAAGAAAAAGAAAGAGTTATGACGTTTTGTAATTGATTCTTGATTCAAATGAAGGATTCTTCTTCTTCTTCTTTTGGATGGTGTTTTGCTTTTTCTGATAAAGGAAAGACGAGCTTTTGCAAAACAAGGGATGAAAGGGCGATAGTATCCTATCATTCCTAAGAATCTTCTAAGAGCTGTTGAATCTCGAGGAAAAGGGTACTTGAAAATTTCGAACGTTTTTCTGAAGGAGGAGAAAGGCCATCTGAAGAAATATGATATCCCAAATAGTTGAGAGATGACTTGAAAAATTCACATTTTTCTTAGCAGATTTTGAGAGAATTTTCTTGAAGAAGCTTGAAAACTGCCCTGAGATGTTCTTCATGTTGTTCAGAAGTTAATGAAAAAAACTACCAAATCATTTAAGTAGACGTAAATAAACGGGATATGTCGAAAAGAATGATCCATTATGCGTTGCAGTATTTTTGCAAACCAAACGCAAGAAACGTATTCAAACCGGCCGAAAGGAGTTGTAATGGCAGTAATTTCGATGTCCTCCGGTCGTATTGAAATTTGATGGTATGCCCTCTGAAGGTCTATTTTGCAGAAGATAGCTGATCCACGTAGACGTTGTGAGAGACTTTGAATGTGAGGAAGCGGATATTCAACCCTTTTGGTAATGGCATTCAAAGATCTGTAATCAGTACAAGGCCTCCAGATTCTAAGGGTTTTCTTTTGCACTAGATGGAGCAGAGAAGCCCAAGAAGACTTGGAAGGTTTGATGATTCAATTCTTCAAAAAGAGTGTCGAATTCTGCTTTTGCTGCTTTAGTTTATCTTAGGGAAGACATCGAGGTCTTGATAACACTGGAGGAGATCTCCAATCTTCTTGTAGTTAACAGTCCTTGTGGATAAATTTATGTCGTCAAGTCAATGTCTGACGTAACAAAGGAAACTCCTGAGCAAGGATGAAATGTTAGAGTCTCAATTTGTTAGCGTTGATTTGCAAGAGGACTTCTGCGAGATCTTAAAAGGTGCGTTGAAAGAGACTATTTGTGTTGCGAGTTTTCTTCCCCAATCGATAATTAAGTTGTAATGAGGTAGAAAATCCATACCCCAATATCGGCATCTCATGTCAGCACGATGGTGACTACATTAACCGGAGAGATCCATTTGATGTTATATATGTAAACTTCAGTAACCATGACATTTGATATTTGAATCATTGGCTGCGGAACAATTGTCATTAATTGAAAATTGGACATGTTGGCTACCATTGAATTAGGAGGCTCGAGACGGGGGCGCCGGTGTCCAGCAAGAAGAGAGTATCTGCGCCGAATATTGTGATGTTGATAGTTAGTTACGAACTGATTATAGTGCAGCAATCAGTTCGCTCTTCTAGGTTCCCGTTGGGGCAGGAGAAGAAGCTCTAGAAGAGGGACGAGACGAGGGCTGCACCTGAACGTTAGATTTTTTCTGCCACTTTCACCATGGTCTGCATGTCCTTGCCTATTGAACGAAGTAAAAATGAGCTCTGCAGTCGTGGGATCTTTGTTTCTGGCTATATGGACGAAGTCCTGGAGGTATTCCTGTAGCTGAAGGTGCTGTTGTTGCTGCTGCTGCTGCTGCTGCTGCTGCTGCTGCTGCTGCTGCTGCTGCTGCTGGAGTAGCTGTTTCTGTAGTCGTTGCTGTGGACACTGCCATAACAGGAGCGGACGATACCAAAACAACTAGATCGTTAGCTAGTTCTCGAATTTGCTCAAGGCTAAGTGCTGTTTACGCAGCTATAGTTGGTCGAATGTTGATTGGAAGAGTCTTCAAAAGCTGCATTCGGATGACGTTTACTCAATTTTCAATTTGATACCATAACGAAGCATTTCTCGGGGATGAAATTAAGGCTTGCCACTGTAAACTTGTTTAGACATAAATTCGTTGAATAATTCAGTCTTGCTCTTCTCGTAGATGGTAATGACTGCTGTCTTCAGCAGAGTGTACGCTTGAGCATCGAGTCTTGCAGAGGAGAAACGATCCGAGATATCTGTTGGGAGCTGAGAGAGAGAGCATGGAAGCACCTCGTCTTTTCCAAAGTAATTTTTCCAATGTGAAATTGTGCCTCTAAGACTCTGAACCAGGTTGGAACGGAAGTCTCTGAAAACATGGGATTTTTTACCGTGATTCCGGCGATGGTCTCACCTTCTTCTGGTGGGGGCTGCGGTTGTTCGTCATCAGAAGGCATCTTTTTCTAGCACAGTAGGGGTGTTCTTTTTCTTACGTCTGTAGCTGGTTGTCGTCTGCTTGCACTACCGTGGGAGAGAGACTGCTGTTTGTGGCGCCGTAGAAGGGAGAAACCGCTTGCGTCACCGCAGTAGAAGGAGTTCTGTATGAAAAGAGGTGGTATTCAACTTCTAGGGTCACCAATTATGAAGTGGCAGGAGTTCTGGGAGAGTTATTTCTTTTTCTTCCTCCTCCACTTCACAAGTTACAGTCATCAATTCTGTAGTCCGTGGAAGAGGCCAATTCTGTTGTGGCCGGTGAAGGTGATCTGCTTCTTGCTAGACGAAAGAGAGCTCAGCTTCTTTATAGAGAGCTCTGACACTTCGTAGGCCGAAGAGAGCTCGGCCTCTTTGTAGGCGGAAGAGAGCTCGGTCTCTTTGTAGGCGAAAGAGGGCTTGGCCTCTTTGGCAGGAGGAGAGAACAGCCTCTTTGTACCCCGGACAGAGGGGTCGGCCTCTTTGTAGGCCTGAGCGGGAAGTGCGGGCGTATTCTTCTTCTTCCCAACTGACAGGGCTTTCAATTTGTAGAGGAGGGTTTGTGTTATCTCTTATTCTTCTTCTGCTGCTTTTTCCTCCTCTTCACTGGTCGCTGTAGTAGTTCTCTTGAAGTCTCTCTCTCTCTCTCTCTCTCTCTCTCTCTCTCTCTCTCTCTCTCTCTCTCTCTCTCTCTCTCTCTCTCTCTCTCTCTCTCTCTCTCTCTCTCTCTCATAGGTATAATGAAACTCAAATTGTAATTTGCATAGAATAAATTTATTAAAACGCTTTCAACTATATTTAACAACTTACCGCACACATAAACTACTCTTTCGTTACAGTTTTCTCCAACTTTGGCTATGCAGCGTCCTGACACATGCCATTTTTTGTTTTGTCAAAACCTTTTTTGTTTTCCTCCATTATCGTGAGAAAGTGGGGATATTTTTAGGCGCGTCAATCGTAGTTACATATTTCATCAATAAACAAACTTATTTTTAATAATTACTATACATAACATTGGTGATAATGGGCTACAAATATTAATATTAAACAAGATTTTAACATAAATTAGTTTATATAATATTAGCATGATAAAATTACATAAAATAGAGCTTTAATAAAAGGATCTAGCAATCTGTTCCGAAAATATAAAAAGGGCAAATAGAAATAATCTTAGAGTTTAAGGAAATTTTTTTTCAGCGCTAACTTTTATATTTTTATGAGTATTTTTTAAAAGCAGTAATAATGTCATTTACCTTATAATTTATATACAAAATAAAATTTATATCCTGAAACAAATATTATATGTAATCCTATACTTGTAACTAAATGTGTTATTTATCAATTTATACATACAGCCTTTAGTTGAAACTTATGGTGTTGCTAGTATGCAACAATTTCATTGACCGTTTTCTTTTGCTTGATTATAACAGGGCTCAACTCCTCTTATTCTGAGAATTATTTTTTTAAACAAAGTAATCATTTACTAACAACTGTTATGTTAAGGAATACGTCATAGGTAGTAGTAAGTCTAAAATTCTCGCCGAACACCTAGAATACCTATTTCGGGAGTATTAGAGAGATTCTATCCCCCAATCTCTTATCCTCACTTGTGGACGTCATCACCTACGCCACAGGTCAATGTTTTGGGGGAGGTCCTGGGACCCAAGAATAGTTTTCGGCTATGGCAGCATCTAAAATCAAACTAAAAATAATATTTCAATATATATATATATATATAGTATATATATATATTATATTAATATATATATATATATATATTATATATATTAATATAATAATATATATAATATATATATATATATATATATGATATAGTATATTAGTGATGGGACGATTATGAAATATTTGCCGATGACGATGAATCGAGAACGATTTAGAGCAAATTTTTGCGATAGACGATGAGGATTGACGATTAATTGAAGAACCTATTTTAAAAATTTCTCTCTCTCCTCTCTCCCTCTCATGCTCTCTTCTCTCTCTATATATATTATATATTATTTATATATATATTATATGATATATAATATATATATATATATATAATATATTAATATATATATATATATATATAAGTAGTTAAAGAGCTATATTGACGGCCGGAAATCCTGGAAACTCCTGGAAATCCTGTAATCCTGGAAGGATTCCAGGAACCTGGAAACTGGAATCTGAAAAAAAAATTAAATAAAATTAAAATAAATTTAAAATTAAAATAAAATTAACGGTCGTAAAGTTTATTATAGACAAAACATATATATATATATATATTATATTAGTATATATATCTATATATATATATATATATATAATATACACATACATGTTTAGAAAATACGTTCATTGCAAGGTAGAATATACACGCATACGCATACGCAACACGCACACGCACATGCACACGCACACGCACATGCACACGCACACGCACAGCACACTCACACACACGCCTATATATTTATATATATATATAAGTATATATAATATATATATATAATATTATATATATATATTTATAATAATATATATATATATATATTACAGAGATGGGCAGTACTCGGCGATACATGTACCGGGTACTTGTATCGGGCGATACATTTTGTACCGGTATCGGTATCGCCAACACTGTTGCTAAAGTACCGATGTATCGGTATCGCCCACTTGTTTTTTTTGTGTACCGATACCGAAAAATTCGGTACTTTTAATCGGTACATTTATTTTTAGTATACTATTTTATATATATTATATATATATATATATATATATAATATATATATATATATATATATATATATGATATACTATATATATATATATTCAGTGATGGGCGAATCCGGCAATTTTTTTCGGCATCCGTGGATGGCGAATGCGGATGTTTGATTTTTAATATCCGCGGATGCGGATAAGTTTGTTATATATATATATATATATATATATATTATATATATATATATATTATATATATATATATATATATATATATATATTATATATATATATATATTAATATATATTATATATATATATATATATTAATTACTTACGAGTATATATGCCAACCTCTTTCCACAACCTCCTCCCTCAATAAAAGGGATTTTGCAATGGATTATATACTTTTTGCTCTAGTATTGAAATTCAAATATATAAAGGTTGTGCTTGAGAAACATTATTTTTTCTGCCTTTTCTTCTGAGAGTCTGTTTCTCTTTTCATCATATTATTAGCCAAACATTGCTTAAATACTCTCTCACTTGGAACATAAGTTGTAGGAAAGGCCAAGTATTCCTTTGCAAGTTTACTCAAGCGTGGGTAACATTATTTGGCTTAACTTTCCACCAACTGATAGGATCATTATTTGTATCTAGTCGTTTTTCTTGATGATAGTTTTCAATCATTTGCACTACATCTTTTGTTAATGAGTGTGTTCCTTCATCATTACTGGACTGTATAAATTCTTCCATTGAATCTGTTATTGATTTACTTGTAGAAGGTGTTGGTTCGTAGATTTCGTTTTTTTCCTTTTAATGGGTGGCGAAATAATACTGTTCAGATTGAAGTTTTTTCAACTGCAACAAAAAGTGACGAATTAACTTGTTTTTAAATGTGTTTAAAAAAAAAACTTGCCTTTTATTACGGGGGTCTAAGTAAGTTTCCATAGTATGAAGGTCATTAAATTTCACAAAACCAAAGCGTTTTT
>JABUQX010007769.1:0-14660 GCA_015478945.1 Trachelipus rathkii | reverse complement strand
GCGAGATGAAAGGGAAATAATGAATAATTTAGCGAACTGACGTACAACTACCGTATATATATATATATAATACCCCTGTTCCTAACTAGCGGAATAAGTGTTTTGTAAAATAAATAAAATAATATAACATATATTATATATCTATATAATTATATATATTATATAATATATATAATATATATAACTATATATATATATTATATAGTATATAAGTATTTCCTTTTTTTTGTGTGAATGATATATTATAAGATAGGTCTACACGTCCAAGTTTCCTACTTATAATACTATTAATACCTAAGGATAATAGTATTCATGTCAAATCTGTACCTCAATCATGTTTTATTTTATATAAATAATAATATAATAATCATAATTAATCAATTTAATGAATAAATAATAAATATAATAATAATAATAATATAATAATAATTAAATATTGTACTTAAATTCATATGAAAATTCACTTTAAAAGCGTTTCCTTTAAAACTTTTCTTTCACATTTAATGAAAAGAAAGATTGACTTTAGTTACAAATATAAACACTATATATATCATTAAAACCTTGTTACTGTTATTATGAATATCAGCACGACACTCCCTTATAATAAAATATTAAGATTTGTGGGGTACTTAAGATTGATTCTCTTTTGTGTGTTTAAATCTTGCGTGAAAGAGATATGTTTATATATTATTTTCTTTCGTTAGAAAACATTCGTTGAGATTATGTAACGAAAACTATAATGTGACATACAATATATTTAATCAACGAAAAACTAAAATACAATGAGGTCTATTAACTGTAATCAATTACCGTAAGTTTATATAATTTGAAAAAACGAGGATGGGCCTATTCTACGTACTAATGATCGCTCTGCGTCGAAATTCAAGAGCTTCGTGCAGTATCTAGCTGTTACGGTACACGGTTGGTGCGTAGTGTCTGGTCCGTGACGCGATAATCATATATTCGGTGAGACGTTTATCATACCTTATCGTTCTATAACTAGCGTATAAGATATGATTTTTGTGCGGTCATATTTCCAGGATCTTTTGCGTTGTCTGAAAAATAAACGTAACGTCGGTCGTTATATCGACTAGCTCCTAGGAAACTAGATCCTATAATACAATATATATTAATTATACTACTATATATATATAATTATATATAATATATTTATTATTATTATATATATTATTTATATTATATAATATATAATATAATCAACCTATAAATTCTTGAAGTTTTTGTGTTCTAGAAAAATAAGTCGGCAGTATAATATAAAATAAATAAAGAACAATACTCATTCAAAAATAATATTCCGATAATACTAATTATCGGCGATATTCTCAGCTGGGAGATATAGGGGCTTCCGCAAGCTGTTGTCGATCTGCCTGTCCCGCATATACTTAATTAGTACTTCGGCAGTCCGGCTTTTATTTTCTTGGAAAGGGTATCGAGGTATCACTGAGCCGCATTTTGGACGGTAGGAGTATGGGATATCCACCTGGTAAAATTTTTGCCGGGCATCATCTTTTTCTATTCTCTACCGCGAAGTAAGCTGGGGGTAGGTGCTCAAAATGACATTGTTGCGGGCGGCCGGGATTCAATTTAAATGTAGGAAGTCTATTCGAAATAAAAATATAATAGTTATGATAGTATATATAGAATATAATATAAACAAGTATGGCATATATTAATCTATATAAAGTATATATAAATTATTATATACCAACTTACTATACTTATAATACTTATAATATTATATAATATAACATATAATATAATTTATATATTAACTTGTGATATTATATAGTAAAGATATATCGTTAAACTAACTATCCCTTTTATACCTAATTTTTAGTGAGAAAATTCACTCGTACATAGAGCTTAATTTTTATTTCACGAGGATAATCCATTTAATAGTATATAGTATAATATTATATTAACTATAGCTAGACGGGACAGACCGTAGCTCATACATTATGGCATCTCACATTTACTAAATGTGGGGTTCATTCCTTTACCCAGGTGGGTCGGTTGGATACCATCACAAATTATATATATTATATATACTGTATCTTATTATTAGATTTAATAATACAACCACTCTAATGCTTATGGATCGTAGTATATCCCGCCGATTCCATATATATCAGAAAAGCCGGCATGTCATTTCTATTGATGCAGCCTTTCTTCTTGCCTCGTGCCAAAATATTCCATTTCCTGCTCCTCCAGTGGATTCCTTCCTACTGACTGAATCCACTTTTTCTTATATATCACGTCTCTCTACCTAACTCGGTCTATTATCCCATGTTACACATCTCAACAATCTAATCACATCTATATATAATCGCATTAATAAACCAATGATAACCGGCTGTCATTGCCACAATTAGGTCCAATTTCCACATGAAACCTATAAACCATCTTGCAACGTACATTGCATTTTATTTATTCATTAACTTCAATTTACCGATTGACTTACACTTTACTTACTATTATCCTTCTAAACATTTAATATGATATAATATCTATATATAACACATACATTATACCTATTGTAAATTACTATTATACACCTAATAATTTCATTTCTCATTTTGGATCAATTCTTTACTCAAGGAATGTCAAAAAATTCCTAACCTCTATCTTCCTGCTCTTTTACCCTATTTAGTTTATTTGTTTCCGCGATTTTTTAACTGAAGCACACTTTTAGGGCTTTAGTATGGTAACCGACTTCACTTCTCCAGACATATCCTCACTTACTCTATATTACTTATGGTTATCGATGTTAACTATATCATAGGTGTAACCATATAACTTATTATTCCTCCTCGTTCATCTCTATCTATGGCGTTAAAGATCCTAGCTATCTAAAGAACTTTTAATAGTTTCACTGGTGGTAAAAACATAGCCTCAATACAACTCATCGACCTATTAAATTGCACTCGCAGTCACACCTTACCCTTGCCATTATTCAAATAAACTTTTTCACACTTTCTCACTGGGGTTACCACTATAATTCTCTGCATCACTCACAGCCGCAATAGTTTCTTCTATCCCTTCTATTTTAAATACGTCCATCTTCGATTCATCCAAATTAAATCCTAAATATTTAAAAAACTTATGAATAATGCCCGTATAAAAACACATTTGCTAGTAAATGTTTTGCAAGCTTGTCCCAATATCATCAATCATGCTCCAGGTTTTGTCCTACCACAAACATAATATCACTGGGGCTGACGACGCTTGAGTTCACATATTGGACCACACTGCATTTGACATCCCGCACTTATCATCTGTAAACATTGTATTTCTTGTGTCGAAGTAAAAAGTTCTAAACCTTATATATTATACTCAAAAGACCTTTCTCCAGGTCAGTATTTTTTAAAAGAGAAATTAATGGCTTTATTATGTTATTTAATAATCTTTTTTTACAAAATGTTAAACAATAACGCATCGCATCGCATAACCCATTGTTTAACTGTACTTTAAAAATCAGAAGACGTATGGTGTTTAGGTGTTTGCAAACCCCTTCTTTTAAATCACTCACAAAGTATGCTAATATTCCCAAATCTATAAGTCTACACAACTTAATCATAAATTATTTAGAACGTCCCATTATCGCAAGGATTCGTCAGCAATACGCACAACAATAATTTTTACGCAGCGTAATAACAGGTTAAGGAACGAAAACCAAATGTATCAACCGTTTTCTTTTCACTTCGAACAAACAACGTCTTTTCTCTCTTCTCCACGCTTTTTGGCCTTCTGTTTTAGCACTTGGCAATTTCCCCGAAAACACAGAGCCTATGGCGGGAGTCGCCTTTAGTAATGTCACCAATTAAAATCTATCTATCTTCGGAAGAATCATATTTTTCAAAACTCACCCCTCAGGATACTCAGCTGACGTCTCACCGTATATCAATTAACGGTTTTGGGCTAATACCCTTGACCGTTTAGATCGTCACTATAAACAAACCATTCTTTTACTTCCACCACTATATAACGCACTTATCATTAACAATAGAAGAAAACTGCCTATCGCTCATCCATTTTATTTCTCACGCACACACACCACACTATATATTATTATTATTTATATATGGTTCATATTAGTCATGTAATAAATATAAGATTAACGTGATGTTTGTAATTGTTGTTTTATATACTACTACTACTACTACTACTACTACTACTACTACTACTAGTGTTGGTGAAAAATAGTATGGTACCTGTGCGTCGGTTAGACCTATTTAACAAATGTATTGCCGACTATTCCATCCTTCATTATTCTTTTCATTTTAAAAAGTATTATTCACTTTAGGAGATGCTAAGCAGCTGACCTCTGACCTATGACCTTTGACCTTTGACCTTTCTTGTATTTCAAATTGGTGTAGAGAAAACATGGTTGCTTGTTATGTTTCAAAAATTCGATTCCACCATCTACTCAAGATCTACTCAAGTAATTAGATTTTCGGAAACGCACCTCAAACCCTCGTCAGTAGTTCTTATTATTGTTGTTTTTTTTTTCTCCTGATCCTTCCTCATATGATCCCATTAGTATTCTCACTAAAATAAAAGTTTCTAATAAATTAGAAGTCCCTAAAGTGCTTTCAGATCATTTTCAAATATCACCCTTGTTGCTTACTCTGTACAGATGTGTAGTATATCCTAGCTTGTATGGAGTATCTGTCACATATCTGGAGTGGTCTTATTTAACCTGGGGTAGCTCCCATCACATTCAATTCATCTTAGTTGCTTACTCTATACAGATATGTAGTATATCTAGCTTGTCTATTGCATATCTTTTACCTTGGATGGAGTGGTCTTATTAAAGTCCCTAAAGTAATTTCAGATCATTTTTCAATCATCCTTGTTGCTTACTCTATACAGATGTGTAGTATATCCTAGCTTGTATGGAGTATCTGTCACATATCTGGAGTGGTCTTATTAAAGTCCCTAAAGTAATTTCAGATCATTTTTCAATCATCCTTGTTGCTTACTCTATACAGATGTGTAGTATATTTAGCTTGAATAGGTATCTGTCACATATCTGGAGTGGTCTTATTAAGTCCCTAAAGTGCTTTCAGATCATTTTCAAATATCACCCTTGTTGCTTACTCTGTACAGATGTGTAGTATATCCTAGCTTGTATGGAGTATCTGTCACATATCTGGAGTGGTCTTATTAAAGTCCCTTAAGTACTTTCAGATCATTTTTCAATCATCCTTGTTGCTTACTCTGTACAGATGTGTAGTATATCCTAGCTTGTATGGAGTATCTGTCACATATCTGGAGTGGTCTTATTAAAGTCCCTTAAGTACTTTCAGATCATTTTTCAATCATCCTTAGTAGTAACAAGGGCATATTGGACCCCGAGATTGGGGGAAAAAATGATAACCCAAATTTTTTACTCCATATTGGAGGTCTCACTTGGGGTAAAAAATGATAACCCAATTTTTACCTGCCCTTGACCTTTTTGGGCCTTGACCTTTTTGGCCTTGACCTTTTTGGCGCCCTTTCGAAGAAAGGGCGCGCTAAACGGTTGCGTAAGCAACCGTTGTACGTAATGCCCCCCTATTTTGGCCCCCCTTTACGGACTTAGCCCCATTTTTTGAGAACCCAAATTTTTTGAGAACCCTAATTTTTTGAGAACCCTATTTTTTGAGAACCCAAATTTTTTGAGAACCCAAATTTTTTGAGAACCCTAATTTTTTGAGAACCCTAATTTTTTGAGAACCCTAATTTTTTGAGAACCCTAATTTTTTGAGAACCCTAATTTTTGCCAACCCTAATTTTTGAGAACCCTAATTTTTTGAGAACCCTAATTTTTTGAGAACCCTAATTTTTTGAGAACCCTAATTTTTTGATAACCCAAATTTTTTACTCCATATTGGAGGTCGCCCTTGGGGTAAAAAATGATAACCCAAAATTTTTTCGACCAACCCTTTGGTATTCCATGGGTCAATTTTGGCCCACCCTAATTTTTGGCCACCCTTTAGGGGCTTAGCCCTATTTTTTGATATTTCGGTCACATCTACACACGAGCACGCGCACACACACTCACACACAGATTTACTTACACTCACACACAGATTTACTTACACACACACACAGATTTACTTATACACACTATGTCATTTATACACACATTCACTATGTCACTTATACACACATTCACTATGGCACTTACACACACACACACACACAGATTTACTTACACTAACACAGATTTACTTACACACACACACTCACACACAGATTAACTTACACTCACACACATATTTACTTACACACACACACAGATTTACTTATACACACTATGTCACTTATACACACATTCACTATGTCACTTATACACACATTCACTATGGCACTTACACACACACACACACACACACACACACACACACACACTTATAAATACATTCACTATGACACTTACACTCACCCATAGATACTTGCACTTACATTTACACTTATACACACGTACAAACACACGACCAATCCTTTGGTCTTCCATGGGTCAATTTTGACCCACGGTAATTTTTTGTCCTTCCTTTAGGGACTTAGCCCTTTTTTTGATGTCTTAACCTTGTTTGACCATAATATTTCGGACTTGACCTTTCCAGATACCATGGGTCAATTTTGACCCACGCTAACTTGATGGCTTTGATGGTTCCCAATCACCGGTAAGAAGTATCTAGGAATGTTCTATTAGTGTTCTATGAGTATTAGATGAGTACCAGGTGAGTGCCAGGTAAGTGCCAAAGTGAAGTGCCAATGATGCCAATTGAGTGCCAAGTTGAGTGCCCAATGAGTGCCAAGTTGAGTTGCCAATAGTGCCAAATGAGTGCCACATAGTGCCAACTGAGCCACTTTTTTCAAACCTTTTCTAGCCTCCCCTGAGCCAGAATAGCCCTGACATGTTCTCTACCCCTAGGTAATAAGTTATGAAATCGGTTGGTGTATATTACAATCTGCTAGAATTGCTTCCTACTATGAGTAGTTATTTTTATAACCCTTATAAGCACTACCTCGCCATAAGACACTTGACCACTAGCAACATATACCTTACACTCACACGCACAGGATCACTTACACTTACACTCACACACGCACACACACAATTTTGTTGGCTCATCTTTGATGACTCATCTTTGATGAAGTATCATCTTTGATTTACCACCTATATTGGATGATTCATCTTTTGATGACTCATCTGTGTTACTTCTAGATCATAAGCTGCCCACCAGGCCGCAGCAAGCCCCCGCCCCACAAAGCGATGGAAGGCCCCGCGCCCGCAGGGCACCCGCGCGCGAATGAAAAGATATATTATACTTAAGTCATTCATTTTTATCATACTTAAACATTTTTTATTAAAAACATTTTCGCGAACCTAAAACTGTAACTCATTACAGACCTATTATTTTTCACATTTATTTATTAAAATTATTTTGAAGTAAGACTGTCCACTTAATACTTTTTAATTTATTAAAATGGGCGCCACTGGACGTGGATGAAGGCCTAAAAAACCAAGGAGTGCCTAATAAGAAACTTTTTAAAAAAACTGGAACGAAATTTTATTAAACACATTAAAAGTGCATAAATTAAACCCCTAAATAAGTTAAACAAAATAAAGGTAAAAAAAAAAAAAAAAAAAAAAAAAAAAAAAAAAAATGGTGGTAACCTAACACCAAGAGGGGGATTAGTATGCTTTTTGTTTTTACTGCTTACTGCTTTAAACTCATGTTTACTGCTTAACCATGTTTTTACGTTAAACTATATGTTTTTACGCTTAACTCACATATTTAAATAACATTTACATACCTTAAAGCAGTAAATCAGGTAAATCAATAGAGGTGTTACTAACACCTAGGGGGATTAGTATGCTTTTGTTTTTACTGCTTACTGCTTTAACTCATGTTTACTGGCTTTAACTCAGTTTTACTGCTTTAACTTATATGTTTTACGCTTTAACTCAACATATTCATTAACATTACATACCTTAAAGCAGTTAATCAGTAAATCAATAGAGGTGTTACCTAACACAGGGGGGATTAGTATGCTTTTGTTTTACTGCTTTACTGCTTTAACTCATGTTTTACTGCTTTAACTCATGTTTTACTGCTTTAACTTTCTGCTTTACTGCTTTAACTTTCTGCTTTACTGTTTTAACTTTCTGCTTTACTGCTTTAACTCATATGATTTATTAACATTATGTTTTTTATTTTGTTTTAATACTTTTTATTAATTTTTATTATTATTTTTATTTATTTTTATTATTTTTATTATTTATTATTTTTTTTTTATTTTTTTTATTATACTTAGTGTTATTTACTTCATGCCTATTGTTATTATTATTTAGAACACACATACACACACACACACACACACACACACACACACACTTACACTTATACACACATCACTATGACACTTATACACAACATTCACTATAACACTTACAATTTACCATAGAAACCTTACATTTACATTATACAATGCCACACACACACACACACTTACACTTATACACACATTCACTATGATACTTATACACACATTCACTATGACACTTACATTTATCCATAGACACTTACATTTACACTTACACTCACACACAGATTTACTTACACTCACACAGATTTACTTACACTCACACACAGATTTACTTACACACACAGATTTACTTACACTCGCACACAGATTTACACATACACACACACACACACACACCCACGCACACTCACTTACACATATAACGTATAATTTATTAAAACATTTTATGTTTTAATTAAACACGTACATTTATATTACTCATTCAAATATAACTAAAATTATTTCAAAGTTTCTTAAAACTTCTATAATAAATCAATCATTATCTTTGAACAAAGAATTTATTATTAACTGTTAATACTTTTTGTTTATAAATTTTATAACTATCAAGTTTTAAAATAACTTTTACTAAAATTTTATGAAATTTTATTAAAAACATATATTTTACGTACCTTAAAGCAATAAATCAGTAAATCAGTAAGGCCAGCCCCTAGCACCCCTCTACATCAAGCTATGCCACGTTTTGTTCTATTGACTTACTGCTTTACATCATCTTTAGCCATGTAATAAGTATAAAATAACAAAATAAGTTCTTCTCTGCTAACATAACATGTATTTTATTAAAATCATTCTAAGTTTTTATTTAAAAATAACAATTATTCACTTACATTTATATTATTCACTCGATGTTAACTAAAAATATTTCAAAGTTTTTTTAAAATAATTCGGATTTTCTTTATTATTATTATTATCTATGTACATTGGCAATCCATCACGAGAAAACACAACAACCCGCACTCCTTACAGATACGAAACTGACCTCTCTCTGTAAAATGTGTTGAAATAACTACTTTAGGTCTAAATTTAGGATAATCCTTTTTGTAACCCCGGGCGATTTAAGCCTAATTCCAGGTCAAAATATATTCAAACTGACCTTTTCCTGTAAATGTGGTGCAATAACTACGTTAGCCTAAATTTAGGCGCTAATTTAGGAAAGCCTTTTTGCTTAGACGGGCTAATTAATCCTAATACCAGGTCAAAAGGTAATTCCCGTATAGACAAGAATTCATTGTTATTATATTTTTATTAAATATATTTCAACTGGAAAACATGCTGGATCGGTAAGATCTTTTAAGCAGGTAAAAAGGAAAAGTTTTCCTTTTTTCTTACTTGTGATTGGTCGGGTAATCCTTATCTCTATAGACCTCGTATTTGTGATTGTCGAGAATTATTTTATCGTCTTTTGAAATTAACTTTGTTCTTTAACTTGTATGAGCAGGTGTGTGTTTATTTTAATCTTTTAGACCCAAACTCATTTTAAAAGATCATAGTCATTTTAGCTGTTAAGCGGTTCACAAAGTTAACTGATTTGTATTAAAAGTGGTTTTTATTTTTACTAAGTGTATATTATATTTATAATAAATACTTACATGAGGAATAATTATTAATTTACTAGAATAGATAATAATTAATTCACTAGTTCATAAGCTAACCACAGGGCTCAGCATGAGCCCCACCCGCAAAGGGAGCCAACCCCAACCCAGCCGCGTTCCCGCCGCGTCCCCGCCCGCCGCGTGGCCCCGCAGGCGCAATATTCCGCGTCACCCCGCCCCGTGCGCCCGCAGGCGCAATATTTCCGCGTTCCCGACCGCGCGTGCGCCCGCAGGCGCAATATTTCCGCGATTCCCGCCCGCCGCGTGCGCCCGCAGGCGAAATATTTCCGCGTTTATTATTTAGAACAGGACATACACACGCACACGCACACACACACACACACACAACACACACACACACACACTCACTTACCACATATAACGTATTAATTATTAAAAACATTTTATTTTTATTATATTATACTTAGTGTTATTTACTTATACCTATTGTTATTATTATTTAGAACACACACACACACACACACATACACTTACACATATAACGTGTAATTTATTAAAACATTTTATTTTTTTTATTATATACTTAGTGTTATTTACTTCAGCCTATTGTTATTTATTATTTATTTAGAACACACATGCACACACTCACCACACACACACACACAACACACACACACATACACACTTACAATACGCAGCCCCACCCCACTCGATATTTTGATCCCTCAACTTTGATGCCTCAGCTTTGATGCCTCAACTTGATGCCTCAGCTTTTTGATGCCTCAACTTTGTACCTCAGCTTTTGATGCCTCAGCTTTGATTCCTCAACTTTAAATAACTTAGCTTTGGTACTCAGCTTTAGTGGTTCATCTTTGATGGCGTCATCTTTGATACCACCTATATTGATGATCAGCTTATAAGCAGTTACACTTACCAAGACACTTACACTTACACTTATACACACATACACTATATCGCTTATTCACACCATTACGCACATACACATAGGCATGTACGTTCACCCATGACACTTTACACTCAACCCGCACACAATATATAATATAATATATATATATATATATATTATATATAATATATATATATAATATATATATATAATATATATATATATATATATATATATATATATATATATATATATATATATATATATATATATATTATATATATATTATATATATGATATATTATATATCATTTCTTCGCGCGGGTATATTGCGCCTGCGGGCGCGCGCGCGGGGCGGGCGGGAACGCGGAAATTATTTGCGCCGGGGGCATGCGGCGCACGACGGCGGCTGGGACGTGCGGACGCACCAGCGGGTGCGCGGTTGGCTGCCTTTGCGGGTGGGGCTCATGCTGAGCCATGGTGGTTAGCTTATGAACTAGTGAATTAATTATTATCTATTCTAGTGAAATTAATAATTATTCCTTAATGTAAGTATTTATTATAAATATGATATACACTTAGTAAAAATAAAACACTTTTAATACAAATCAGATAACTTGTGCACCGCTTAACAGCAAAAATGACTATGATTTTAAAATGAGTTGGGGTCTAAAAGATAATAAAACACACCTGCTCAAATACAAGTTTTAAGAACAAAGTTAATTTTCAAAAAAGACAATAAAATAATTCTCGACCAATCATCATACGAGGTCATATAGAGATAAGGATTACCCCCGACCAATCACAAGTAAGGAAAACATTTCCTTTTTACCTGCTTAAAGGATCTTACTGATCCAGCATGTTTCAGTTTGAAATATATTTATAAAAATAATAATAACAATGATTCTTGTCTATACGGGAATTACTTTTTGACCTGGATATTAGGATTAAATTAGCCCGTCTACAAAAAGGTTATCCTAAATTTAGGCCTAAATTTATGGGCCTAACGTAGTTATTGCACCACATTTTACAGAAAAAGGTCAGTTTGAAATATATTGTACCTGGAATTAGGCTTAAATCGCCCCGGGTTACAAAAAAGATTATCCTAAAAGACTAAAGTTAGTTATTTCAACACATTTACAGAGAGGGCAGTTTCGTATCTGTAAGGAAGTGCGGGTTGTTGTGTTTTCTCGTTATGGATTTTCAATGTACATAGATAATAATAATAATAATAATAAAGAAACAACCCGAGTTATTTAAAAAATTTTGAAGTATTTTTAGTTAACATCGAGTGATAAATATAAATGTAACGTGAATAATGTTATGTTTAAATAAAAACTTAGATGATTTTAATAAAAACATGTTAGTTAGCAGAGAAGAACTATTTTGTATTTTATTACTTATTACATGGCTAAAGATGATGTTAAGCAGTAAGTCAATAGACAAAACGTGGCATAGCCTGATGTAGAGGGGTGCTAGGGGCTGGCCTTTCTGATTTACTGATTATTGCTTTAAGGTACGTAAAATATATGTTTTTAATAAAATTTCATAAATTTTTAGTAAATTAAAACTTGATAGTTATAAATTTATAAACAAAAAGTATTACAGTAATAATAAATTCTTCAAAGATAATTATTTATTATAGAAGTTTTAAGAAGAACTTTGAAATAATTTTAGTATATTGAATGAGTTTTATAAATATACTTGTTTAATTAAAACATAAATTTTTTTAATATAAATTTTACGTTATATGTGTAAGTGAGTGTTCGGTGTGGGTGTCTGTGTGTGTGTGTGTGTGTGTGTGTGTGTAAATCTGTGTGCGAGTGTAAGTAAATTTGGTGTGTAAGTAAATCTGTGTGTTGGTGTAAGTAAATCTGTGTGGAGTGTAAGTAAATCTGGTTGTGAGTGTAAGTGTAAATGTTAAGTGTCTATGGATAAATGTAAGTGTCATAGTGAATGTGTGTATAAGTATCATAGTGAATGATGTGTATAAGTGCAAGTGTGTGTGTGTTGACCGCATGTGAATAAGTGTAAATGTTAAGTGTCTATTGGTAAATGTAAGTGTCATAGTGATTGTTGTGTATAAGTGTCATAGTGAATGTGTGTATAAGTGTAAGTGTGGTGTGTGTGTGTGTGTGTGTGTCGCTGTGTGTGTGTATGTGTTTCTAAATAATAATAACAATAGGCCAGAAGTAAATAACACTAGTATTAATAAAATAATAAAATAAAATAATTAAAAATAATAAAAATAAATAAAAATTAATAATAAAAATAAATAAAAAGTATTAAACAAAATAAAAACATAATGTTAATAAATATATGAGTTAAAGCAGTAAAGCAGAAAGTTAAACAGTAAAGCAGAAAGTTTAAACCAGTAAAGCAGAAAGTTAAGCAGTTAAAAATGAGTTAAAGCAGTAAAACATGAGTTAAGCAGTAAAGCAGAAAACAAAAGCATACTAATCCCCCCTTGGTGTTGTAACACCTCTATTGATTTACTGATTACTGCTTAAGTATGAATGTTAATGAATTAGTGAGTTAATCAGTATAAACAATGAGTTAAAGCAGTAAAACATGAGTTTAAAGCAGTAAAACATGAGTTAAAGCAGTAAAGCAGTAAAACAAAAGCATACTAATCCCCCCTAGGAGTTAGGTAACACCTCTATTGATTTACTGATTTTCTACTGCTTTAAGGATGTAATGTTAATAAAGATGTGAGTTAAAGCAGTAAACCATATAATTAAAACAGTAAAACATGAGGAAAGCAGTAAAACATGAGTTAAGCAGTAAAGCAGTAAAACAAAAAGCATACTAATCCCCTCTTGTTGTTAGTACACTTTTATTGATTTACTGATTTACTGATTTAAGGTCTGTAAAGTATATGTTTTTAATAAAATTTCGTACAATTGTAGTAAAATAATGTTTATATATCAGGCACTCTGGGTTTTTTTCTTCATACATACAATTTTTTTAAAAATTTATAAATTAAAAAGTATTAAGTTAAAAAGTATTAAGTAAAAATAATGTAAATAAATAAATGTGGTCAATAATAGGTCTTAATGAGCTACAGTTTTAGGTTCGCGAAAAATAATAATAAAAATGTTAAGTATGAAATAAAAATGAATGACTCTTGTAGTATATATATTTTTCATTCGCGCGGCGGGGTGGGCGCACCTCGGGCGCGGGGCCTCCATCCTTTGCTGGGAGGGGGCTTGCTGCGGCCTGGTGGCCAGCTTTGATCTAGAAGTAGACAAAAGATGAGTCATCAAAAATGAATCAATCAATATAGGGGGTATCAAAGATGACTTCATCAAAGATGAGTCATCAAGGATGAACCTTCAAAGTTGAGCTGTCAAGTGTGTGGTTTAAGTGTAAGTGCACCTGTGCGTGTGAGTGTAAGTGTATTGGGCTAGTGTAAGTTTCTATGGCGAGTGTAAGTGCTTATAAGTTTTATAAAAATACAAACTCATAGTAGGAAGCATTCTAGCAGATTGTAATATACACCAATCGATTCCTCAACATACCTTATTACCTAGGGTAGACACCCATATTAGGGGTATTCTAGGCTCAGGGGAGGCTAGGAAAGGTTTGAAAAAAGTGGCACTCAGTTGCCACTATGTGGCACTCACTTGCCACACTTTGTGGCACTCACTTGGCACTCATTGGCACTCACTTCGCACTCATTGGCACTCATTGGCATCACTTGGGCACTTACCTGCACTCACCTGGTACTCATCTAATACTCATAGAACACTAATAGAACATCCTAGATACTTCTACGGTGATTGGGAACCAATATCTTC
>JABUQX010007768.1:42500-82210 GCA_015478945.1 Trachelipus rathkii | reverse complement strand
TATTCGTTAGGGTGACACAGGTTAAGAGAACGATGCCTTAGGTAGGGCTAGGCAGTCAAGAAGCGCCCTAGGTAGGCAGGCAAGAAGGCTTCCTGGCAGTGCAGACAAGAAGGCTGCCTAGGTAGGGAGTCAAGAAAGGCTGCCTAGGTCAGCTGCAGAGTGCAGAAAGGCTGCCTGGATAGGCAAGTCAAGAAGGCTGCCTGGTAGACAGTCAAGAAGGCTTTGCAAAGGTAGGCAGTCAAGAAGGCTGCCTAGGTAGCAGTTAACGAAAGACTGCCTCGGTCGGCAGTGCTTGAAGGCGGCCTAAGGTAGGAAGTCAAGAAGGTTTGCCTAGGTAGGCATTAAGAAGGCTACACGTAGTAGGGCAGATCCAAGAATGATGGCTGCCTAGTCAGGCAGTCAAGAAAGGCTGCCTAGGTAGAGGCAGTCAGAAAGGCTGCCTAGGTAGGCATCCAAAGAAGGTCTGCCCTAGGTATATAGTCGAAGAAGGCTGCCTCAGGTAAGGATGTCAGAAGGCTGCCTAGGTAGGCAGTTAAGAAAGCTGCCTAGGATGGCAGTTAAGAAGGCTGCCTAGGTAGGCAGTCAAGAAAGCTGCCTAGGTAACCAGTTAAGAAGACTGCCTAGGTAGAGGCAGTCCAAGAAGGCTGCCTAAGGTAGGCAGTATCAAGAAGGCTGCCTATTCTAGGCAGTCAAGAAGCCGCTGCCTAGGCAGGCCAGTCAAGAAGGCTGCTAAGGTAGGCAATTAAGAAGGCTGCCTAGGTAGGCAGTCAAGAAGGCTGCCTAGGTAGGCAGTCAAGAAGGCTGCCTAGGTAGGCAGTCAGAAGGCTGCCTAGGCAGGCAGTCAAGATTCTGCCTAGTAGGCAGTTAAGAAGACTGCCTGGTAGGCAGTCAAGAAGGCTGCCTAGGTAGCAGTTCCAAGAAGGCTGCAGGTAGGAAGTAAGAAGACTGCCTAGGTAGGCAGTCAAGAAGGCTGCCTAGGTAGGCAGTTAAGAAGGCTGCCTAGGTAGGCAGTCATGAAGGCTGCCTAGGTAGGGAGTTAAGAAGACCACCTAGGTAGTCAGTCAAGAAGGCTGCCTAGGTAGGCAGTTAAGAAGGCTGATTAGGTAGGCTGTCAAGAAGGCTGCCTAGGTAGGCAGTCAGAAGGCTGCCAAGGTAGGCAGTAAAGAAGCTGCTAGGTAGGCAGTTAGAAGACTGCTAGGTAGGCAGTCAAGAAGGCTGCCTAGGTAGGCAGTTAAGGAAGATCCTTAGGGTTAGGCAGTCAAAGAAGGCTGCCTGGTAGGGCAAGTCAAGAAGGCTGGCCTAGTAGGCAGTCAAGAAGGCTTGCTAGGAGGGCAGTCAAGAAGGCTGCCAGGTAGGCAGTCAAGAAGACTGCCTAGGTAGGCAGTCAAGAAGGCTGCCTAGGTAGGCAGTCAAGAAGGCTGCCTAGGTAGGCAGTCAAGAAGGCTGCCTAGGTAGGCAGTCAAGAAGGCTGCCTAGGTAGGCAGTCAAGAAGGCTGCCTAGGTAGGCAGTCAAGAAGGCTGCCTAGGTAGGCAGTCAAGAAGGCTGCCTAGGAAGGCAGTCAAGAAGGCTGCCAAGGTAGGCAATTAAGAAGGCTGCCTAGTAGGCAATCAATAAGGCTGCCTAGGCAGGGGCAAGTCAACGAAAAGGCTGCCGGTAGGCCGTGCAAAAGGCCTGCCTAGGTAGACAGTTAAGAAAGCTGCCTAGTTAGGCAGTCAAGAAGGCTGCCAGGTAGGCAGTAAAGAAGGCTGCCTAGGTAGGCAGTTAAGAAAGATGCCTAGGATGGCAGTCAAGAAGGCTGCCTAGGCAGGCAGCTAAGAAGGCTGCCTACCTAGTTAGGCAGTTAAGAAGACTGCTAGGTAGTGCAGTCCAAGAAGGCTGCCCTAAGGTAGGCAAGTCCAAGAAGGCTGCTTGGTAGGTAGTCAAGACGGCTGCCTAGGTAGACAGTCCAGAAGACTGCCTAGTAGGCAGTCAAGAAGGCTGCTAGGTAGGCAGTCAAAAAGGCTGCGTAGGTAGGCATTAAGGAAGACTGCCTAGGTAGGCCAGTCAAGAAGGCTGCCTCACCGGCAGGCAGTCTAAGAGGCTGCTAGATAGGCAGCTCCAAGTAAGGCTGCCTAGGTCATGCAGGTCAAGAAGGCGTTCCTAGGTAAAGCAGTCAAGAAGGTGCGTAAGGTAGGGCAGTCAATAAATGGCTGCCCTAGGTAGGCAGTCAAGAAGGCTGCCTAAGGTAGGAGTAAAGAAGCTACCTAGGTAGGCATTAATGAAGACTGCCTAGGTTAGGCCCAGCAAGAAAGGCTGCCTAGGTAGGCAGTCAAGAAGGCTGCCGTAGGTACGTCAGTCAAGAAAGTGCTGCCAATGGTAGGCGTCCAAGAAAGCTGCTTAGTAGACAGCTCAAGAAGGTCTGCCTAGGTGGTTCATCAGCAGAATAGGCTCAAGGGTAGAGGCAGATCAAGAAAGTGCCTAGGTAAGCAGTTAAGAATGGCTGCCTAGGCTAGGCAGTCAAGAAGGTTCAGGCAGGCCAGTCAAGAAGGCTGGCCTAGGGTAGGCAGCAGAAGGCGCCAGGTACCCAGGTCAAGAAACGGCTAGCCTAGGTAGGCAGTCAAGAAGGCTGCCTAGGCTAGCGCAGTCTAAAAGGCTGCCTAGGTAGGCAGTCCAGAAGGTTGCCTAGGCAGTTAAGAAGGCTCCTTAGGTAGGCAGTCAAGAAGGCGCCTAGGTAGGCAGTCTTTTAGGCTGCTTATGTTTGTGAAGTCAAGAAGGCTGCCTAGGTAGCAGTCAAAGAAGGCTGCTAGGTAGGGGCAGCTTAAGAAGGCTGAATAGGGTAGGCAGTCAAAAAGCTGCCTAGGTAAGGCAGCTCAAGAAGGCTGCCTAGGTAGCAGTTAAGAAGGCTGCCTGGGTAGGCAGTTAAGAAGACTGCCTAGGAGGCAGTCAAGAGAAGGGTTGCCCTAGGTGGCAGTTAAGAAAGGCTGCCTGAGGTAGGCCAGTTACGAAGACTGCCTAGGTAGGCAGTCAAGAAGGCCTCCTAGGTAGGCAGTCAAAAAGGCGGCCTAGGTAGGCAGTCTAAGAAGCGGCCTGCCTTGGCAGGCAGTCAAGAAGGCTGACAAGGTAGGCAGTCAAGCAATCTCCCTAGGTAGGCAGTCGAGAAGGCTGCCTAAGGTAGGCAGTCAAGAAGGCTGCTAGGTAGGCAGTCAAGAACGCCTGCCTAGGTAGGCAGTCAGAAGGCTGCCTAGGGTAGCTAGTCAAGAAGGCTGCCTAGGTAGGCAGTCAAAGAAGGCTTCCTAGGCAGGCAGTCAAGAAGGCTGCCAAGGTAGGCAATTAAGAAGGCTGCCTAGGTAGGCAGTCAATAAGGCTGCCTAGGCAGGCAGTCAAGAAGGCTGCCAAGGTAGGCAGTCAAGAAGGCTGCTAGCTAGGCATTCAGAGAAGGCTGCCTAGTTTATAGTCCATAAAGGCTGCCTTAGGTAGGCAGCAAGAAGGCTGCCTAGGTAGGCAGTAAAGAAGCCTGCCTAGGTAGGCAGTTAAGAAGAATGCCTAGGTAGGCAGTCAAGAAAGGCTGCCTAGGTAAGGCCGCAAGAAGGCTGCCAGGTAAGGAATTAAGAAGACTGCCTACGTAAGGTTAGTCAAGAAGAGCTACCTAGGTAGGCAGTTAAGAAGGCTGCCTAGGTAGGCAGTCAAGAAGGCTGCCTATGTATGCAGTTAAGAAGACTGCCTAGGTAGGCAGTCAGAAAGCTGCTAGGTAGGCAGTCCAAGAAGGCTTCCTAGGCAGGCAGTTCAAGAAAGGCTGCCTAGGTAGGCAGTCCAAGAAGGCTGCCTTGGTAGACAGTCAAGAAGGCTGCTAGGTAAGGACAGTAAGAAGTGCTGCCTAAGGTAGGACATTAAGAAGACTGCCTAGGTAGGCAGGTCACAGAAGGCGGCCTAGGAGGAAGTCAAGAAGGTTTGCACCTAGGTAGGCAATTAAGAAGGCGTACTAGGTAGGCAGTCAAGAAGGCTGCCTAGTCAGGCAGTCAAGGAAGGCTGCTCGATAGGTAAGTCAAGAAGGCTGCTATTGGTAGGCATTCAAGAGCGCTTGCCTAGGTATATAGGTAAGAAAGGCTTCCTAGGTAGTAGTCAAGAAGCTGCTAGGTAGCAGTTAAGAAAGCTGCCTAGGATGGCAGTTAAGAAGAGGCCTGCCTAGGTAGGCAGTCTAAGAAAGCTGCCTAGGTAAAGCAGTTAAGAAACTGCCTAGGTAGGCAGTCAAGAAGGCTGCCTAGGTAGGCAGTCAAAGAGGCTGCCTAGGTAGGCAGTGCAAGAAGAGCTGCTATTTAGGCAGTCAAGAAGGCTGCTCAGGATTCAGTCAAGAAGGCTGCTAAGGTAGCAATTAAGAAGGCTGCCTAGCGTAGGCAGTCAAGAAGGCTGCCTAGTAGGCAGTTAAGAAGGCTGCCTAGGGTGGCAGTCAAGAAGGCTGCTAGGCAGGCAGTCCAAGAAGGCCTGCTAGGTAGCATTAAGAAGAACTGACTAGGTAGGCCGTCAAGAAGCTGCCTAGTGTAGGCAGTCAAGAGGCTGCCTAGGTAGGCAAGTTAAGAAGACTGCTAAGGTAGGCAGTCAAGAAGGCTGCCCTAGGTAGGCAGTTACAGAAGGTGCCTAGGTGGCGTCATGAACCGGCTGCCCTAGTAGGGATTAAGAAGACCACTAGTAGTCATCAATGGCTGCCTAGGTTAGGCAGTTAAGACAGCTGTTAGGTAGGCTGTAAGCAGGTCTGCCTAGTAGGCAGTCAAGAAGGCTGCCTAAGGAGGCAGTCAAAGAAGGCTGCTAAGGTAGGCAGTTAAGAAGACTCCCTAGGTAAGGCGTCAAGAAGGCTGCCTAGGTAGGCAGTTAAGAATGCGCCTAGTAGGCAGTTAAGAAGACTTCTAGGTAGGAGTCAAGAAGGCGTTGCTCTAGGTGGCAGTCCAAGAAGGCTGCCTTAGGTAGGCAGTCAGAAGGCTGCCTAGGCAAGGCCAGGTCAAGCAAGGCTGCCTAGGTTAGGCAGTCAGAAGCTGCCTAGGTAGGCAGTTAAGAAGGCTGCCTAGGTAAGCCACTCAAGAAGGCTGCCTAGGTAGGGCAGTCAAGAAGGCTGCCTGGTAGGCAGTCAAGAAGGCTGCCTAAGGTAGGCAGATCAAGAAGGCTGCCTAGTAGGCAGTTAAGAAAGACTGCCTAGGAGGCAGTTCAAGAAGGCTGCCTAAGTAGGCAGTAAAGAAGGCTGCCTAGGTAGGCAGTTAAGAAGACTGCCTAGGTAGGCATCCAAGAAGGCTGCCTACCAGGTAGGCAGTCAACAAGGCTGCCTAGGTAGGCAGTTAAAGAAAGACTGCCTAGGTAGGCAGTCAGAAAGGCTGCCTAGGTAGGCAGTCAATGAAGGCTGCTTTGGTAGGTCGTCAAGAAGGCTGCCTAGGTAGACAGTCAAGAAGGCTGCCTAGGTAGGCAGCAAGAAGGCTGCCTAGGTAGCAGTAAAGAAAGCTGCCTGGTAGGCAGTTAAGAAGACTGCCTAGGTAGGCAGTCAAGAAGGCTGCCCTAGGCAGGCAGCTAAAGCAGGCTGCCTAGATGCAGTTAAGAAGACCTGCCTAAGTAAGCATCAAGAAACGGCTGCCTAGGTAGGCAGTCAAGAAGCGCTGCTAGGTAGGCAAAGTCAAGAGGCTGCCCTAGGTGGCAGTCAAGAAAGGCTGCCTAGTAGGCAGTCAAGAAAGGCTGCCTTAGGTAGAAGTAAACGAAAGGCTGCCTAGGTAGGTCTGTTAAGAAGACTCGCTAGGTAGGCAGTCAAGAAGGCTGCCTAGTAGGCCAGCTAAGAAGGCTGCCTAGGTAGGCAGTTAAGAAGACTGCTTAGTAGGCAGTCAAGAAGGCTGCCTAGGTAGGCAGTCAAGAAGGCTGCCTAGGTAGGTAGTCAAGAAGGCTGCCTAGGTAGGCAGTCAAGAAGGCTGCCTAGGTAGGCAGTCAAGAAGGCTGCCTAGGTAGGCAGTCAAGAAGGTGCCTAGGTAGGCAGTCAATGAAGGCTGCTTAGGCAGGCAGTCAAGAAGGCTGGCAAGGTAGGCAATTAAGAAGGCGCCTAGGTAGGCAGTCAATAAGGCTGCTAGGCAGGCAAAGTGCCAATGAAGGCTGCAAGGTAGCAGCTCAAGAAGGCTGCCTAAGGGTAGGCATTCAGAAGGCGCCTAGGTATATAGTCAAGAAGGCTGCGATTTAAGGCAGTTCAAAGAAGGCTGAATTAGGCTAAGGCAGTAAGAAGCTCGATTAGTAGGCTCAGAAGGCTGCCAGGTGGCAGTCAAGAAGGCTGCCTAGGTAGGCAGTTAAGAAGGCTGCCTAATTAGGCAGTTAAGAAGACTGCCTAGGTAGGCAGTCAAGAAGGCTGCCTAGGTAGGCAGTTAAAAAGGCTGCCTAGGTAGGCAGTTAAGAAGACTGCCTGGTTAGGGAGTTAAGAAGCTGCCTAGGTAGGCAGTCAAGAAGGCTGCCTTTAGGTAGGCAGTTAAGAAGACTGCCTAGGTAGGGAGTCAAAGGTTGCCTAGGTAGGCAGTTAAGAAAGCTGCCTTAGGTAGACAGTCAATAAGGCTGCCTAGGTAGGCAAGTCAAAGAAGGCTGCCTAGGCCAGACAGTCAAGAAGGCTGCCAAGGTAGCCAGTCAAGAAGGCTACTAAGAAGACAGTCAAGAAGGCTGCCTAGGTAAGCAGTTAAGAAGGCTGCCTAGGTAGGCAGTCAAGAACGCCTTCTAGGCAGGCAGTCAAGAAGGCTGCCTAGGTTTCAGTCAAGAAGCGTGCCTAGGTAGGCATTCAAGGTAAGGCTGCGGTAGGCATCCAAGAAGGCTGCCTAGGTAGGCAGTCAAGAAGGCTGGCCAGGCAGGCAATCAAGCCGGCCGCCTAGGGGGGGGTTAGGCCAGTTAGAAGACTGCCTAAGGTAGGCAGTCAAGAAGGCTGCCTCGGTAAGCAAGTCAAGAAGGCTGCCTAGGCAGGCAGTCAAGCAAAGGCTGCTAAGAGTAGGCAATTAAGAAAGGCTGCCTAGGTAAAGGCAAATAATAAGCGCTGCCTAGGCAGGCAGTCAGAAGGCTGCCAAGGTAGGCAGTCAAAGAAGGCTGCCTTAGAGTAGGGTCAAGAAGGCTGCCTAGGAGGGCAGTCAAGAAGGCTGCCTAGGTAGGCAGTTAAGAAACTGCCTAGGTAGGCAGTCAAGAGGGCTGCCTAGGTAGGCAGGTAAGAAGGCTGCTAGGTAGGCAGTCATAAAGGCTGCCTAGGTAGGCATGTCCAAGAAGGCTGCCCTAGGCAAGTGCAGTCAAGAAAGGGCTGCCAAGGTATGCACTTCAGGAAGGGGCTGCCTAGAGTAGGCAGTCAAGAAGAGCTGCCAGGTAGGCAGTCAAAAGGCCTGCCTAGGTAGGCAATTCAAGAAGGCTGCCCCTAGGTAGGCATTAAAGAAGGCTGCCCTAGGTAGGCAATTAAGAAGCTGCCTAGGTAGGCAGTCAAGAATGCTGCCTGAGGTTAGGCAAAATAAGAAGGCTGCCTAGGTAGAAAGTTAAGAAGACTGCCTAGGTAGGCAGTTAAGAAGAATGCCTAGGTAGGCAGTCAAAGAAGGCCTCCTAGGTAGGCAGTTCAAGAAGGCTGCTTGTAGGCTAGTCAAGAAAGGCTGCTAGGTAGGCAGTATAAGAAGGCTGCCTAGGTAGCAGTTAAGAAGACTGCCTAGGTAGGCCAGTCAAGAAGGCTGCCTAGGTAGGCCGACAAAAAAGTCAGAAAGGCTGCCTAGGTAGGCAGTTAAGAAGACGCCTAGGTTGGCAGTCAAGAAGAGCGCCAGGTAGGAGTTAGGAAGGCTGCCTAGGTAGGCCGTCAAGAAGGCTGCCTAGGCAAGCAATCAACAAGGCTGCCTAGGTAGGCAGTCAGAAGGCTTGCTAGGTAGGCAGTCAAGAAAGGCTGCCAAGGTAGGTCAAGTCAAGAAGGCTCTAGGGAGCAGTCAAGAAGCTGCCTAGCGTAGGCAGTCAAGAAGGGCTGTCCTAGGTAGGCAAGTCAAGAAGGCTGCCTAGGTAGGCAGTCAAGAAGGCTGCCTTAGGTAAGGCAAGTTTAAGAAGATACTGGCCTAGGTAGCAGGTCAAGAAGGCGGCCTAGGTAGGCAGTCAAGAAGGCTGCCTAGGTAGGCAGTCAAGAAGACTGCCTAGGTAGGCAGTCAAGAAGGCTGCCTAGGTAGGCAGTTAAGAAGGCTGATTAGGTAGGCAGTCAAGAAAGCTGCCTAGGTAGGCAGTCAAGAAGGTTGCATAGGTAGGCAAGTTTAAGAAGGCTGCCTAGGAGGATCAGTTAGAAGACTGCCTAGGTAGGCAGTCCAAAAGGCTGCGTAGGTAGGCAGTCAAGAAAGCTGCTAGGTAGGCAGTCAAGAAGGCTTGCTAGGTAGGCAGTCAAGAAAGGCTGCCTAGGTAACGAACAGTAAGAAGGCTGCCCTAGGTAAAGGCACTCAAGACAGGCTGCCTAGTAAGGCAGTTAAGAAGAGAACTGCCTAGTAGGCAGCAAGAAGGCTGCCTAGGTAGGCATCAAGAAGGCTGCCTAGGTAGGCAAGTCAAGAAAGGCTGCCTAGGTAGCAGTCAAGAAGGCTGCCTAGGCGGGCAGTCAAGAAGGCTGCAAGGTAGGCAATTAAGAAGGCTGCCCAGGTAGGCAGTCAAGAAGGCTGCCTAGTAGGGAAGTAAAGAAGGCTGCTAGGTAGGGCTGTTAAGAAGACTGCCTAGGTAGGCAGTCAAGAAAGGTGCCTATGGTAGGCCGCTAAGAAGCTGCCCTAGGTGGCAGTAAAGAAAACTGCCCTAGGTAGGCGTCAAGAACGGCTGCCTAGGTAGGCAGTCAAGAAGGCTGCCTAGGTAGGTATCAGAATTCGCCTAGGTAGCCAGTCAAGATAGGGCTGCCTAGGTAAGGCAGTCAACGAAGGCTGCCTAGGTAGCAGTCAGAAGGATTGCCTAGGTAGGCAGTTCAAGAAGGCTGCTTAGTGCGGCAAGTCAGAAGGCTGCAAGGGTAACGGCAATTAAGAAGGCGCCCTAGGTAGGCTAGTCAAGAGGCTGCCTAGGCAGGCAGTCAAGAAGGCTGCCTAGGTAGGCAGTCAAGAAGGCTGCCTAGGTAGGCAGTCAAGAAGGCTGCCTAGGCAGGCAGTAAGAAGGCTGCTAGGTAGGCAGTCCCCTCCCCAAGAGGCTTGCCTATTATGGCAGTTAAGAAGACGCCTAGGTAGGCAGTCAAAAAAACTGCCTAGGTAGGCAGTCAAGAGGCTGCCTAGGCAGCAGTTAAGAAGAGCGCCTAGGTAGGCAGTCAAGAAGGCTGCCTTGGTAGACAGTCAAGAAGGCTGCCTAGGTAGCAGTCAAGAGGCTGCCTAGGTAGCAGTTAAAAAGACTGCCTAGGTAGGCAGTCAAGAAGGCGGCCTAGGTAGGAAGTCAAGAAGGTTGCCTAGGTAGGCAATTAAGAAGGCTACCTAGGTAGGCAGTCAAGAAGGCTGCCTAGTCAGGCAGTCAAGAAGGCTGCCTAGATAGGTAGTCAAGAAGGCTGCCTAGGTTAGGCATTCAAGAAGGCTGCTAGGTAACTAGTCTCAAGAAGCTGCCTAGGTAGGCAGTTAAAAAGAGTGCCTAGGTAGGCAGTAAGAAGGCTGCCTAGGATGGCAGTTAAGAAGGCTGCCTCCGGTAGGCAGTCAAGAAAGCTGCGCCTAGGTAAACAGTTAAGAAAGACTGCACTAGGAAGGCAGTCAAGAAGGCTGCCTAGGTAGGCAGTCAAGAAGGCTGCCTAGGTAGGCAGTCAAGAAGGCTGCCTATTTAGGCAGTCAAGAAGGCTGCCTAGGCAGGCAGTCAAGAAGGCTGCTAAGGTAGGCAATTAAGAAGGCTGCCTAGGTAGGCAAGTCAAGAAAGCTGCCTAGGAGGACAGTCAAGAAGGCTGCCTAGGTAGGCAGGTACAAGAAGGCTGCCTAGGCAGGCAGTCAAGAAGGCTGCCTAGGTAGGCAGTTAAGAAGACTGCCTAGGTAGGCAGTCAAGAAGGCTGCCTAGGTAGGCAGTCAAGAAGGCTGCCTAGGTAGGAAGTTAAGAAGACTGCCTAGGTAGGCAGTCAAGAAGGCTGCTAGGTAGGCAAGTTAGAAGGCTGCCTAGTCAGGCAGTCAACGAAGGCTGCCTAGGTAGGGAGTTAAGAAGACCACCTAGGAGTCAGTCAACATTAAGGCTGCCTAGTAGGCAGTTAAAAGGCTGATTAGGTAGGCAGTCAAGAAGGCTGCTAGGTAGGCAGTCAAGAAGGCTGCCTAGGTAAGGCATAAAGAGGCTGCTAGTTAGGCAGTTTAACAAGAACTGGCCAGGTAGGCCACTTTAAGAAGGTTGCCTAGGTAGGGCAGTTAAGAAGGTCCTGCCTGGGTAGGCGTTAACGAAGACTTCCTAGGTTAGGCAGTCAAGAAGGGCTGCCCTAAGGTAGGCAAGTCAAGAAGGCTGCCTAGGTAGGCAATCAATAAGGCTGCCTAGGCAGGCAGTCAAGAAGGCTGCCTAGGTAGGCAGTCAAGAAGGCTGCCTAGGTAGGCAGTTAAGAAGACTGCCTAGGTAGGCAGTCAAGAAGGCTGCCTAGGTAGGCAGTCAAGAAGGCTGCCTAGGTAGGCAGTCAAGAAGGCTGCCTAGGTAGGCAGTCAAGAAGGCTGCCTAGGTAGGCAGTTAAGAAGCTGCCTAGGTAGGCAGTCAAGAAGGCTCCTAGGTAGGCAGTAAAGAAGGCTGCCTAGGGTAGGCAGTTAAGAAGACTGCTAGTAGCAGTCAAGAAGGCTGCCTAGGTAGGCAGCTAGAAGGCTGCCTAGGTAGGCAGTTAAGAAGACTGCCTAGGTAGGCAGTCAAGAAGGCTGCCTAGGTAGGCAGTCAAGAAGGCTGCTTGGTAGGTAGTCAAGAAGGCTGCCTAGGTAGGCAGTTAAGAAGAGTGCCTAGGTAGGCAGTCAAGAAGGCTGCCTAGGTAGGCAGTAAAGAAGGCTGCCTAGGTAGGCAGTTAAGAAGACTGCCTAGGTAGGCAGTCAAGAAGGCTGCCTAGGCAGGCAGCTAAGAAGGCTGCCTAGATAGGCAGTTAAGAAGACTGCCTAGGTAGGCAGTCAAGAAGGCTGCCTAGGTAGGCAGTCAAGAAGGCTGCCTAGGTAGGCAGTCAAGAAGGCTGCCTAGGTAGGCAGTCAAGAAGGCTGCCTAGGTAGGCAGTCAAGAAGGCTGCCTAGGTAGGCAGTCAAGAAGGCTGCCTAGGTAGGAAGTTAAGAAAGACTGCCCTAGGTAGGCAGTCAAGAAGGCTGCCCTAGGTAGGCAGCTAAGAAGGTGCCTAGGTTATGCAGTTAAGAAGACTGCAGGTTAGGCAGTCCAAGAAGGCTGCCAGGTAAGGCAAAGTCAAGACGGCCTGCCTAGGTAGGTAGTCAAGAGATTCTGCGCCTAGGTAGCCGTCAAGGAAGGCTGCCTAAGGTAGGGGGCAGTCAAGAAGGCTGCCTAGTGAGGCAGTCAAGAAGGATCTAGGTAGGCAGTCAAGCAAGGTGCTTAGGCAGGCCAGTCAAGAATGGGCTGCAAGGTAGGACAATTAAGAAGCTGCCTAGGAGGCAGTCAATATAGGCTGCTAGGCCAGGCAGTCAGAAGGCTGCCAAGGTCAGCGCAGTCAAGAAGGCTGCCTAGTGAGGCAGTTCAAGAAGGATGCCTAGGTATATAGTCAAGAAGGCTGCCGAGTAGGCAGGTAAGAAGGCTGATTAGGTAGGAAGTCAAGAAGGCTGCCTAGGTAGGCAGTCAAAAAGGCTGCCTAGGTAGGCAGTCAAGAAGGCTGCCTAGGTAGACAGGAAGGACGGCGGGCAAGGTAGGAAGTTAAGAAGACTGCCTAGGATAGCCATCAAGAAGGCTGCCTAGGTAGGCAAGTTAAAAGGCTGCCTAGGTAGGCAGTTAACAAGACTGCTAGGTAGGCAGTTAAGAAGACTGCCTTAGGTAGGCAGTCAAGAAGGCGCCTAGGTAGGCAGTTAAAGAGGCTGCATAGGTAGGTCAGTCAAGAAGGCAGTGCTAGGTAAGGAGTTAAGAAGGCTGTCTAGGTAGGCAGTCAATAAGTGCCTAGGTAGGCAGTCAAGAAGGCTGCTAGGCAGGCAGTCCAGAAGGCTGCCAAGGTAGGCAATTCAAGAAGGCTGCCTAGGTATGGCAGTCAGAAAGGCTGCCTAGGTAAGCGTTAGAAGGGCTGCCCTAGGTAATGGAGTCAAGAACCGCCTTCTAGCAGGCAGGGTTCCAAGGAAGGCTGCCTAGGTATTCAGTCAAGAAGGCTGCTAAGGTAGGCATTAAAGAAGGCTGCCTAGGTATAGAGTCAAGAAGGCTGATATGGTAGGCAGTCAAGAAGGCTGCGCCTAGGTAGGCAGTAAAGAAAGGCTGCCTAGGTAGGCAGTTAAGAAGACTGCCTAGGTAGGACGTCAAGAAGGCTGCTAGGTAGGCAGTCAAGAAGGCTCCTTAGGCAGGCAGTCAAGAAGCCTGCCAAGGTAGGCAATTAAGAAGGCTGCCTAGGTAGGCCAATAAATAAGGCTGCCTAGGCAGGCAGTCCAGAAGGCTGCCTAGGTAGGCAGTCAAGAAGCTGCCTGGTAGGCAGTTAAGAAGACTGCCTAGGTAGGCAGTCAAGAAGGCTGCCTAGTAGGCAGTTAAAGAAGACTGCCTAGGTAGGCCAGTCAAGGAAGGCGCCTAGTAGCAGTCAAGGAAGGCTGCCTAGGTACGGCAGTCAATAAGGCCTGCCTAGGTAGCAGTCAAGAAGGCCTGCCTAGGCCAGGCAGTCAAGAACGCTGCCAAGGTAGGCAATTAATGAAGGCTGCCTAGGTAGGCAGTCAAGAAGGGCCTGCCTAGGTAGGCAGTCAAGAAGGCTGCCTAGGTGGCATCAAGAAGGCTGCCTAGGTAGGAGGAATTCAAGAAGGCTGCCTAGGTAGGCAATTAAGAGACTGCCTAGGTAGGCAAGTCAAGAAAGCTGCGTAGGTAGGAATCAAAAAGGCTCCTAGGAGAAAGTTAAAAGATGCCTAGTAAGGCCAGTTAAGAAGAATCTGCTAGGTAAGGCAGTACAAGAAGCTGCCTAGGTAGGCAGTCAAGAAAGGCTGCTTTGGTAGGTAGTCAAGAAGGCTGCCTAGGAGGCAAGTAAGAAGGCTGCCAGGTAGGCAGTTAAGAAAGCTGCCTAGGTAGGCAGTCAAGAAGCTGCCTAGGTAGGCAGTTAGGAAGGCTGCCTAGGTAGGCAGTTAAGAAGACTGCCTGGTTGGCAGTCAAGAAGGCTGCCTAGGAGGGCAGTAGAAGGCTGCCTAGGTAGGCCGTCAAGAGGCTTGCCTAAGGAGGCAGTCAAGAAGGCTGATAGGTAGGGCAGTCAAGAAGGCTGCCTAGGTAGGCCGGTCAGGAAGGCTGGCAAGGTAGGCAGTCAAGAAGGCGCCCTAGGTAGGCATCAAGAAAGCTGCTAGGTAGGCAGTCAAGAAGGCTGCTAGGTAGGAAGTCAAGAAGGCTGCCTAGGTAGGCCAGTCAAGAAAGGCGCCTAGGTAGGCAGTTAAGAAGACTGCCTCGGTAGGCAGTCAAGAAGGCGGCCTAGGTAGGCAGTCAGGCTGCCTAGGTATGCAGTCAAGAAGACTGCCTAGCTAGGCAGTCAAGGCTGCCTAGTAAGGCAGTTAAGAAGGCTGATTAGGTAGGCAGTCAAGAAAGGCTGCCTAGGTAGGCAAGTCAAGAAAGCTGCTTAGGTAGGCCAGTTAAGAAGGCTGCCTAGTAAGGCAGTTAAGAAGACTGCCCTCGGTAGGCAAGTCAAGAAAGGTTGCCTAGGAGGCCAGTCAACGAAAAGCTGCCTAGGTTAGAGCAGTCAATGAAGGCTGCCTGGTAATGGCAGTCAAGCAGGCTGCTAGGCAGGCAGTCAAGAAAGGCTGCTAGGTAGGCACTCAAGAAGCCTGCCTAGGTAGGCAGTCAGAAGGCTGCCTAGGTAGGACAGTCCAAGAAGGCTGCTAGGTAAGGGCAGTCAAGAAGGCCTGCCTAGGAGGCAGTTAAGAAGATGCCTAGGTAGGTCAGTCAAGAAGGCTGCCCTAGCGTGCAGTCCAAGAAAGGCTGCCAAGGTAGGCAATTAAGAAGGCTGCCTAGGTAGGCAATCAATAAGGCTGCCTAGGCAGGCAGTCAAGAAGGCTGCCAAGGTAGGCAGTCCAAGAAGGCTGCCTAGGTAGGCAGTTAAGAAGACTGCCTAGGTAGGCAGTCCAGAAAAGGCTGCCTAAGGTAGGCAGAAAAGAAGGCTACCTAGGTAGGCAGTTAAGAAGACTGCCTAGGTAGGCAGTCAAGAAGGCTGCCTAGGTAGGCAGCTAAGAAGGCTGCCTAGGTAGGCAGTTAAGAAGACTGCCTAGGTAAGCAGTCAAGAAGGCTGCCTAGGTAGGCAGTCAAGAAGGCTGCTTGGTAGGTAGTCAAGAAGGCTGTCTAGGTAGACAGTCAAGAAGGCTGCCTAGGTAGGCAGTCAAGAAGGCTGCCTAGGTAGGCAGTAAAGAAGGCTGCCTAGGTAGGCAGTTAAGAAGACTGCCTAGGTAGGCAGTCAAGAAGGCTGCCTAGGCAGGCAGCTAAGAAGGCTGCCTAGATAGGCAGTTAAGAAGACTGCCTAGGTAGGCAGTCAAGAAGGCTGCCTAGGTAGGCAAGTCAAGAGGCTGCCCCATGGGGGGGGTGGAAGTCAAAAGGCCGGCCTAGGTGGGGGGGGACCAGAAAGAAGGCCGCCTAGGGGGGGAGCAAAAAAGGGGGCCTCCGAGGGGGGGGAGAAAAAAAGGCTCCTAGGCAGGCAGGTCAAGAAGGCTGCCAAAGTAGGCAGTCAAGAAGGCTGCTAGGTAGGCAGTCAAGAAGGCTGCCAAGGTACGCAGTCAAGAAGGCTGCCTAGGTAAGCAGTTTAAGGAGGGCTGCCTAGGTAGGCAGTCAAGAACACTCCCAGGGAGGCAGTCAAGAAGGCTGCCTAGGTAGGCCCAGTCCAAGAGGCTGCCTAGGTTGGCAGTCAAGAAGGATGCCTAGGTAGCAGTCAAGAAGACTGCCTAGGTAGCAGTCAAGAAGGCTGCCTTAGGTAAAAAGTCAAGAAGGCTGCCTATGTAGGCAGTCAAGAAGACTGCCTAGGTAGGCAGTAAGAAGGCTGCCTAGGTAGGATTAAGAAGGCTGATTAGGTAGGCAGTCAAGAAAGCTGCCTAGGTAGGCAGTCAAGAAGGCTGCCTAGGTAGGCAGTAAAGAAGGCTGCCTAGGTAGGCAGTTAAGAAGACGCCTAGGTAGGCCAGTCAAGAAGGCTGCCTAGGTAGGCAGTAAAGAAGGCTGCCTAGGTAGGCAGTTAAGAAGACTGCCTAGGTAGGCAGTCAAGAAGGCTGCCTAGGTAGGCAGTCAAGAAGGCGGCCTAGGTAGGCAGTCAAGAAGGCGGCCTAGGCAGGCAGTCAAGAAGGCTGACTAGGTAGGCAGTCAAGAAGGCTGCCTAGGTAGGCAGTCGAGAAGGCTGCCTATGCAGGCAGTCAAGAAGGCTGCCTAGGTAGGCAGTCCAAAAGGCCTAGGTAGGCAGTCAGAAGGCTGGCCTAGGTAGGCAGTCAAGAAGGCTGCCTAGGTAGGTCAGTCAAGAAGGCTTCCTAGGCAGCGCAGTCATGAAATGGGCCAACGGTAGGCATTAAGAAAGGCTTGCCTAGGTAGGCCAGCTCAATAAGGCGTGCCTAGGCAGGCAGTCAAGAAGGCTGCCAAGGTAGGCAGTCAAGAAGGCTGCCTAGGTAGGCATTCAAGAAGGCTGCCTAGGTTTATAGTCATAAAGGCTGCCTAGGTAGGCAGTCAAGAAGGCTGCCTAGGTAGGCAGTAAAGAAGGCTGCCTAGGTAGGCAGTTAAGAAGATTGCCTAGGTAAGGCAGTCAGAAGGCTGCCTAGGTAGGCCGTCAAGAAGGCTGCCTAGGTAGGAAGTTAAGAAGACTGCCTAGGTAGGCAGTCAAGAAGGCTGCCTAGGTAGGCAGTTAAGAAGGCTGCCTAGGTAGGCAGTCAAGAAGGCTGCCTATTAAGGCAGTTAAGATACTGCCTAGGTGGGCAGTCAAGAAAGCTGCCTAGGTAAGCAGTCAAGAAGGCCTACCTACGCAGGCCAGTCAAGAAGGCTGCTAAGGTAGGCAGTCAAGAAGGCTGCCTAGGTAGGCAGTCAAGAAGGCTGCCTAGGTAGGCAGTTAATGAAGACTGCCCTAGGTAGGCAGTCAAGAAGGCCGGCCCTAGGTAGGGAAGTCAAGAAGGTTGCTAGGTAGGCCAATTAAGAAGGTAACCTAGGAGGCAGTCCAAGAAGGCTGCCTAGTCAGCCAGTCAAGAAGGCTGCTAGATAGGTAGTCCCAAGAAGGCTGCCTAGGTACAGGCATTCAAGAAGGGCTGCCTAGTGTATATAGTCAAGATAAGGCTGCCTAGTAGTAGTTCAGAAGGCGCTGCCTAGGTTAGGCAGTTAAAGAAAGCTGCCTAGGTAGGCAGTTAAGAAGGCCTGGCCCTAGGTAGGCAGTCAAGAAGGCTGCCTAGGTAGGCAGTTAAGAAGACTGCCTAGGTAGGCAGTCAAGAAGGCTGCCTAGGTAGGCAGTCAAGAAGGCTGCTTGGTAGGCAGTCAAGAAGGCTGCCTAGGTAGGCAGTCAAGAAGGCTGCCTAGGTAGGCAGTCAAGAGGCTGCTAAGGTAGGCAATTTAGAAGGCTTGCCTAGTAAGGCAGTCAAGAAGGCTGCCTGGTAAGGCAGTCAAAAGGCTGCCTAGGTAAGGCAGTCAAGAAGGCTGCCCATAGGCCAGGCAAGTCAAGAAGGCTCCCTAGGTAGGCAGTTAAGAAAAATGCCTAGGTAGGCATCAAGAAGGCTGCCTCCCCGGTAGCCAGTCAAGAAGGCTGCCTAGGGTAGGCAGTTAAGAAGCTGCCTAGGTAGGCGCAGCTCAAGAAGGCTGCCTAGGTAGGACAGTTAAGAAGGCTGCCTATAGTGGTAGCAGTCATGAAGAGCCCTGCACCTAGGTAGGCGGTTAAGAAGACTGCCTAGGTAGTCAGTCCAGAAGGCTGCCTTGGTAGGCAGTTAAGGGCTGCATTAGGTAGGCGTGTCAAGAAGGCTGCCTAAGGTAGGCAGTTCAAAAGGCTCAAAGGTAGAGAGGGCATAAAGAAGGTTGCTAGGTAAGGCAGTTAATGAAGAACTGAGCCTAGTTAGGCAGGTATCAACGAAGGCTGCCTAGGTTAGGCAGGTTTAAGAATGGCTGCCTAGGTAGCAGTTAAGAATACTGCCTAGGTAGGCAGTCAAGAGGCTGCCTAGTAGGCAAGTTACAAGAAGGCTGCCTGAGTAGGCAGTCAAGAAGGCTGCCGTAAGGCAGGCAGTCAGAAGGGGACCTGCCTAGTAGTCAGTCAAGAAGTGCTGCCTAGGTAGGCAGCAAGAAGGCTGCCTAGTTAGGCACTCAAGAAGGCTGCCTAGTAGCAGTAAAGAAGGCATGCCTAAGGATAAGCGTTAAGAAGACTGCTACGGTTACGGCAGTCAAGAAGGCTGCTAGGTAGGCAGCTTAAAGCAGCTGCTAGGGGGCCAGTTAAGAAGGTGCCTAGGTCAGGCAGTCATAGAAGGCTGCCTAGGTAGGCAGTTAAGAAGACTGCCTAGGTAGGCAGTCAAGAAGGCTGCCTAGGTAGGCAGTCAAGAAGGCCTGCCTAAGTAGGCAGTCAAGAAAGGCTGCCTAGGTAGGCCAGTCAAGAAGGCTGCCTAGGTAGGGAGTCAAGAAGACTGCCTAGGTAGGCAGTCAAGAAGGCTGCCTAGGTAGCAGTTAAGAAGGCTGATTAGGTAGGCAGTCAAGAAAGCGCCTAGGTAGGCAGTCAAGAAGGCTGCCTAGGTAGGCAGTTAAGAATGCTGCCCTAGGTAGCAGTTAAGAAGACTGCCTAGTTAGGCAGTCAGAAGGTGCCTAGGTAGGCAGTCAAGAAGCTGCCTAGGTAAGCAGTCAAGAAGAGCGCCTAGGTAGGCAGTCAAGACGGCTGCCTAGGTAGGCAGTCAAGAAAGGCTGCCTAGGTAGGCATCGCAAGAAGGCTTGCTAGGTAGGCAGTCAAGAGGCTGCCTATAGGCAGTCAAGAAAGGCTGCCTAGGTAGGCAGCAAGAAGGCCGCCTAGGTAGGCAGTTAAAAAGGATGCCTAGGTAGGCAGTCAAGAAGGCTGCCTAGGCGGGCAGTAGAAGGCTGCCAAGGTAGGCCAGTTAAGAAGCTGCCTAGGTAGGCAATCAATAAGGCTGCTTAGCAGGCAGTCAAGAAGGCGCAAGGTAGGCAGTCAGAAGGCTGCCTAGGTAGGCATGTAAGAAGACTGCCTAGGTAGGCAGTCAAGAAAGGCTGCTAGGAGGCAGAAAGAAAGGCTACCTAGGTATGGGGGGCAGTTAAGAAGACGCCTAGGTAGGCAGTCAAAGAGGGCTGCCTAGGGTAGGCAGCTAGAAGGCTTGCCTAGGTGGCAGTTAAGAACGAACTGCTAGGTGAAGCTAGTCCAAGATATGGCTGCCTAGGTAGGCAGTCCCAAGAAGGCTGCTTGGTAGGTAGTCAAGAAAGGCTGTCTAGTAGACAAGTCAAAGAAGGCTGCTAGGTGGCCAGTCAAGAAGCTGCCTAGGTAGGCAGCAAGAAGGCTGCTAGGTAGGCAGTTAAAAGACTGCCTAAGGTAGGCAGTCATAGAAGAAGGCTGCTAGGCGCAGGCAGCTAAGACACGCGCTGTGCCTAGACATAGGCAGTTAAGAAGACTGCCTAGGTAGGACGTCAAGAAGGCTGCCTAGGTATGGCAGCAAAGAAGGCGTGCCTAGGTAGGCAGTCAAGGAGAGGCTGCTAGTTAGGCATTTCCAAGGAAGGCCTGCCTAGGTATGGCAGTCAGGGCTACCTAGGTAGGCAGTGCAAGAAGGCTTGCCTAGGTAGGATGTCAAGAAGGCTGCCTAGGTAGGCAGTCAGAAGGCTGCCTAGGTAGGCAGTCAAGAAGGCTGCCAAGGTAGGCAGTCAAGAAGGCTGCCTAGGTAAGCAGTTAAGAAGGCTGCCTAGGTAGGCAGTCAAGAACACTTCCTAGGCAGGCAGTCAAGAAGGCTGCCTAGGTAGGCATGTCAAAGAAGGCTGCCTAGTAGGCAGCTCACAGAAGGCGCCTAGGTAGCAGTCAAGAAAGACTGCCCTAGTTAGGCAGTCAAGAAAGCTGCCTAGGTAGGCATTCAAGAAGGCTGCCTAGGTAGGCAGTCAAGAAGACTGCCTAGGTAGGCAGTCAAGAAGGCTGCCTAGGTAGGCAGTTAAGAAGGCTGATTAGGTAGGCAGTCAAGAAAGCTGCTAGTAGGCAGTCAAGAAGGCTGCCTAGGTAGGCAGTAAAGAAGGCTGCCTACGGTAGCAGTTAAGAAGACCTGCCTAGGTAGGCAAGTCAAGAAAGCTGCTTAGGTAGGCAGTCAAGAAGGCAGCCTAGGAGGGCAGTTAAGAAGACTGCCCCTAGGTAGGCAGTCAAGAAGCTGCCTAGGTAGGCAGTTCAAGAAGGCTGATAAGGTAGGCAGTCAAGAATGCGCTGGCTAGGCAGGCAGTCAAGAAGGCCGGCCTAGTAGGCAGTCAAGAAGGCTGCCTAGGTAGCCAGTCAAAAAGGCTGCCTAGGTAGGCCAGTCGCAGAAGCTGCTAGGTAGGCCAGTCAAGAAGGCTGCTAAGGTAGGCAGTCAAGAAGGCTTCCGTAGGCAGGCAGTCTAAGAAAGGCTGCCAAGACGTAGCGCAATTAAGAAGGCTGCCTGTAGGCAGTCAATAAGGCCTGCCTAGGGCAGGCCAGTCAAGAAGGCGCAAGGTAGGCAGTCAAGAAGGCTGCCTAGCTAGGCATTCAAGAAGGCTGCCTAGGTTTATAGTCATAAAGGCTGCCTAGGTAGGCAGTCAAGAAGGCTGCCTAGGTAGGCAGTAAAGAAGGCTGCCTAGGTAGGCAGTTAAGAAGACTGCCTAGGTAGGCAGTCAAGAAGGCTGCCTAGGTAGGCCGTCAAGAAAGCTGCCTATGCAGGAAGGTTAAAAGAAGAACTGCAGGTAGGCAGTAAGAAGGCTGCCTAGGTAGGCAGTTAAGAAGGCTGCCTAGGTAGGCAGTCAAGAAGGCTGCCTATGTATGCAGTTAAGAAGACTGCCTAGGTAGGCAGTCAAGAAAGCTGCCTAGGTAGGCAGTCAAGAAGGCTTCCTAGGCAGGCAGTCAAGAAGGCTGCCTAGGTAGGCAGTCAAGAAGGCTGCCTAGGTAGGCAGTCAAGAAGGCTGCCTAGGTAGGCGTTTAAGAGACGCCTAGGCTAGGCAGTCAAGAACGGCGCGCTAGGTAGGAAGTCAAGAAAAGTTTTGGCCAGGTAGGCAATAAGAATGGGGCTACCTAGGTAGGCCAGTCAAGAAGGCTGCCTAGTCAGGCCATTCAAGAAGGCTGCCTAGATAGGTAGTCAAGTGAAGGCTGCCTATGGTAGGCATTTCAAAGAAGGCTGCCTAGGATATAGTCAGAAGGCTGCCTAGTAGGTAGTTCACCAATAAGGCTGTCTAGGTAGGCAGTTAAGAAAGCTGCCTAGGAATGGCAGTTAAGAAGGCTTGCCTAGTAGGCCAGTCAAGAAAAGCTTGCTAGGTAACCAGTTAAGAAAGAACTGCCTAGGTACTCAGTCAAGCAGGCTGCCTAGGTAGGTCAGTCAAGAAGGCTGCCTAAGGAGGCAGTTAAGAAACCTGCCTATTTAGGCAGTCAAGAAGGCTGCCTAGGCAGGCAGCCGAAGGCTGCTAAGGTAGGCAATTAAAGAAGGCTGCCTAGGTAAGGAGCAAAGAAGGCTGCCTAGGTAGGCAGTCAGACCAGGCTGCCTAGGTAGGCAGTCTAAAAGGCTGCCCTAGGCAGGGCAGTCAAGAAAGGCTGCCTAGGTAGGCAGTTCAGAAGACTGCCTAAGGCAGGCAGTAACGAAGGCTGCCTAGGTAGGCAGTCAAGAAGGCTTGCTAGGTAGGAAGTTAAGAAGACTGCCTAGGCGGTAGGCAGTCCAGAAGGCTGCCTAGGTAGGCCAGTTAAGAAGGCTGCCTAGGTAGGCAGTCCATAAGGCTGCTTAGGTAGGCAGTTAAGAAGACACCCTAGGAGGCAGTCAAAGGCTGCCTAGGTAGGCAGTCAAGAAGGCTGCCTAGGTAGGCAGTCAAGAAGGCTGCCTAGGTAGGCAGTCAAGAAGGCTGCCTAGGTAGGCAGTAAAGAAAGGTTGCCCGTGGTAGCAGTTACCGAAGATGCCTAGGTAAGCCAGTCAAGAAGGCGCCTAGGTAGGCAGCTTAACGAATAGGCTGCCTAGGTAGGCAGTTAAGAAGACTGCCTAAGTAGGCAGTCATGAAGGCTGCCTAGGTAGGGCAGTCAAGAAGGCTGGCCTAGGTAGGAGTCCAAGAAGCGCTGCCTAGGCAGGCCAGTCAAGAAGGCTGCCCTAGGTAGGCAGTCCAAGCAAGGCTGCCTAGGTAGCAGTCAAGAAGGCTGCCTAGGTAGGCCCACTCAAGAAGCTGCCAGGTACAGGGCAGTAAAGAAGGCGCTGAGGTAAGCAGATTAAGAAGACTCCAGTAGGCAGTCAGAAGGCTGCTAGGTAAGGCAGCTAAGAAGGCGCCTAGGTAGGCAGTTAAGAAGGCTGCCTAAATAGGCAGTCAAGAAAGGCTGCTGTGGTAGGTAGTCAAAAGGCTGCCTAGGTAGACAGTCAAGAAAGCTGCCTAGGTAGGCAGTCAAGAAGGCTGCTAGGTAGGGTCAGTAAAGAAGGTGCTAGGTAGGTCCAGGTTAAGAGACTGCCTAGGTAGCAGTCAAGAAGGCTGCCTAGGCAGGCAGCTAAGAAGGCTGCCTAGATAGGCCGTTAAGAAGACTGCCCTAGGTAGGCAGTCAAGAAGAGCTGCCTAGTAGGCAGTCAATGAAGGCTGCCTAGGTAGGTAGTCAAGAAGGCTGCCCCTGAGGTAGGCAGTCAGAAGGCTGCCTAGGTAGGCAGTCAGAAGGCTGCCTAGGTAGGAAGTAAAGAAGGCTGCCTAGGTAGGCAGTTAAGAAACTGCCTAGGTAGGCAGTCAAGAAGGACTGCCCTAGGTAGGCAGCTAAGAAGGCTGCTTAGGTAGGCAGTTAAGAAGACTGCTAGGTAGGCAGTCACAGAAAGGCTGCCTAGGTAGGCAGTCAAAGAGGCTGCCTAGGATGGCAGTCAAGAAGGCTGCCTAGGTAGGCTTCAAGAAGGCTGCCTAGGTAGCAGTCGGAAAGGCTGCCCTAGGTAGGTCAGTCAGAAGGATGCCTAGTAGGCAAGTCCAGAAGGCTGCCTAGGCGGGCAGTCAAAGAAGGCTGGCCAAGGTAGGCATTAAGAAGGCTGCCTAAGGTAGGCAGTCAGAATAAGGCTGCCTAGGCAGGCAGAATAGAAGGCTGCCTAGGTAGGCAGCAAAGAAGGCTGCCTAGGTAGGCAGTCCAAGAAGGCCTGCTATGGTAGGCACTCAAGAGGCTGCTAGTAAGGTCAGTCAAGAGGCTGCCTAGTAGGCAAGTCAAGAAGGCTGCCTAGGTAGGCAGAGAAGAAGGCTGCCTAGGTAGGCATTAAGAAGGCTGCCTAGTAAGGCAGTCAAGAAGGCTGCCTAGCAGGAAGTCAAGTAGGCTGCCTACGGTAGGCAATTAGAGGCTGCCTGGTAGGCAATCAATAAGGCTGCCTAGGCAGGCCAGTAGAGGACTGCCTAGGTAGGCCAGTCAAGAAGGCTGCAGGTAGGCAGGTTAAGAAGACTGCCTAGTAGGCAGTCAAGAAGGCTGCCCTAGGGAGGCAGTAAAGAAGGCGCCGAGGTAAGCAGTTAAGAAGGATGCCTAAGGTAGGCAGTCAAGAAAGGCTGCCTAGTAGGCAGCTAAGAAGGCTGCCTAGGTAGGAAGTTAAGAAGGCCTGCCTAGGTAGGGTCAGTCAAGAAGGCTGCCATAGTAGGCGTCCAAAGAAAGGCTGCCTTTGGTAGGTAGTCAGAAGGCTGCCTAGGTAGACGTCAGGAAGGGCTGCCTAGGTAGGCAGTAGAGAAGGCTGCCTAGGTAGGCAGTAAAGAAGGCTGCCTAAGTAGGCAGTTTAGAAGACTGTAGTAGGAAGTCAAGAAGGTGCCTAGGCAGGCGCTAAGAAAGGCTGCCTAGATAGGCAGTTAAGAAGACTGCTAGGTAGGCAGTCAAGAAGGGCTGCCTAGGTAGCAAGTCAAGAAGGCTGCCTAGTAGGCAGTCAAGAAGGCTGGCCATAGGTAGGCAGTCAGAAGGCTGCCTAGGTAGGCAGTCAAGGAAGGCTGCCTAGGTAGGAAGTAAAGAAGGGTGCCTAGGTATTCAGTTAAGAAGACTGCCATAGGTAGGCAGTCAAGAAAGGCTGCATAGTAGGCAGCTAAGCAAGGCTGCCTAGGTAGGCATGTAAGAAGACTGCCTAGGTAGGCCAGTCCAAGAAGGCTGCCTAGGTAGGCAAGTCAAGAAGGCTGCATAGGTAGGCAATTCGTCAGAAAGGCTGCCTAGGTAGGCAGTCAAGAAGGCTGCCATGTAGGTGGACAGTCAAGAAGGCTGCCTAGGTAGGCAGTCCAAAAAGGATGCCTAGGTAGGAAGTCAAAAAGGCTGCCCTAGGCAGGCAGTCAAGAAGGCTGAAGGTAGGTCAAGAAGGCTGCCTAAGGAGGCAGTCAATAAGGCTGCCTAGGCAACGGCAAGTCAAAGGCTGCCAAGGTAGCGCAGTCAAAGCAGGCTGGCCTAGGTAAGGCCCCTTCAAGAAGGCTGCCTAGGTATATAGTTAAGAAGGCCTAGGTAGGCAGTCAAACAGGCTGCCTAGGTAGGCAGTAAAGAAGGCTGCCATAGGTAGGCAGTTAAGAAGACTGCTAGGTAGGCAGTCAAGAAAGGCTCCCTAGGTAGGCAGTCAAAAAGGCTGCCTCGGCAGGCAGTCAAGAAAGGCTGCCTAGGTAGGCAATTAAGAAAGGCTGCCTAGATAGGCAATAAATAAGGCTGCCTAGGGTAGGCAGTCAAAAGGGCTGCCTAGGTAGGCAGTTAGAAAGCTGCCTAGTAAGGCAGTCAAGAAGGCTGCCTAGGTGGGCAAGTAGAAGACTGCCTAGGTAGGCAGTCAAGAAGGCTGCCTAGTAGGCAGTGAGAGCTGCCTAGGTAGGCAGTCAATAAGGCTGCCTAGGTATTCATCAGAAGGCTGCCTAAGGCAGGCAGTCAAGAAAGGCTGCCAAGTAGGCAATTAAGAAGGCTGCCTAGGGTAGGCAGTCAAGAAGGCTGCCTAGGTAGGCAGTCAATGAGGCTGCCTAGGTAGGCAAATCAAGAAGGCTGCCTAGTAAGGCAGTCAAGAAGGCTGCTTAGGTAGGCAGTCAAGAAGATGCCTAGGTAGGCAGTCAGAGGCTGCCTAGGTAGCAGTCAACGGAGGCTGCCTAGGTAGGCAGTTAAGAAGACTGGCTAGGTAGGCAGTCAAGAACAGGCTGCCTAGGTAGGCAGCTAAGAAAAGGCTGCCTAGGTAGGCAGCCAAGAAGGCTTCCTAGTAGGCAGTTAAGACAGAAACTGTCTAAGGGTAGGCAACTCAGAAACAGGCCTGCCTAGGTAGGCAGTTAAGAAGGCTGATTAGGTCGGGCGTTCAAGAAGGCTGCCTAGGTAGGCAGTCAAGACCAGGCTGCCTAGGTAGGCAGTAAGAAGGCTGCCTAGGTAGGCAATTAGGAAGACTGCCTAGGTAAAGGCAGTCAAGAGGCTGCCTAGGTAGGCAGTTAAGCAGGCTGCTAGGGGAGGGCAGTTAAGAAGACTGCCTAGGTAGGCAGTAGAAAACGGCTGCCTAGGTAGGCAGTCAAGAAGGCGCCAGGTAGGCAGTCAAGAAACCTGCCTAGGTAGGCAGTCAGAAGGCTGCCTAGGAAGGCAGTCAAGAAGGCGGCCTAGGGTAGCAGTCAAGAGGATGCCTAGGTAGTAGTCAGAAGGCTGCACTAGGCCAGCGAGTCAAGAAGGCCTGCCAAGGTAGGACAATTAAAGAAGGCTGCCTAGGTAGGCAGTCATAAGGCTGCCTAGGCAGCAGTACAAAAGGCTGCCAAGGTAGCCAGTCAAGAAGGCTGCCTAGGTAGGCATCCAAGAAGGCTGCCTAGGTATTATGTCCAGAAGGCTCCTAGGTAGGCAGTCAAGAAGGCTGCCTAGGTAGGCAGTACAGAAGGCTGCCTAGGAGCAGTTAGCAGACGCCTAGGTAGGCAGTCAAAGAAGTCTGCCTAGGTAGGGAGTCAAGAAGGCTGCCTAGGAAGGAAGTTAAGAAGACTGCCTAGGTACGCAGTCAAGAAGGCTGCCTAGGTAAGTAGTCAAGAAGGCTGCCTAGGTAGACAGTCAGGAAGGCTGCCTAGGTAGGACAGTCAAGAAGGCTGCTAAGGTAGGCAGTAAAGAAGGCTGCCTAGGTAGGCCAGTTAAGAAGACTGCCTAGGTAGGCATCAAGAAGGCGCCTAGGCAGGCAGCTAAGAAGGCTGCTAGATAGGCCAGTTCAAGAAGACTGCCTAGGTCGGGCATTAAGAAGGCTGCCTAGGGTTAGGCCAGTCAAGAAGGCTGCCTAGGTAGGCAGCTAAGAGGCTGCCTAGGTAGGCAGTCAAGAAGGCTGCCTTAGGTAGGCAGTCAGAAGGCTGCCTAGGTAGGCAATACAGAAGGCTGCCTAGGTATGCAGTAAAGAAAATCTGCCTAGGTAGGCAGTCAAAGAGGCTGCCTAGGTAGGCAAGCTTAAGGAAGGCTGCTAGGTAGGCAGTTAAGAACGACTGCTAGGTAGGCAGTCAAGAAAGGCTGCCTAGGTAGGCAGTCAAGAAGCTGCCTACGGTAGGCAGTCAAGAAGGCTGCCTTAGCAAGGAGGGCAGTCAAGAAGGCTGCCCCTAGGTAGGCGAGTCAAGAAGGGCTGCCTGTGAGGATATAGGTGGAAGGCAGTCAATGAAGGATGCCTAGGTGGCAGTCAAGAAGGCGCCTAGGCAGGGCAGGTCATAGAAAGGCTGCCAAGGTAAGGCAAATTAAGAAGGCTGCCTAGGTAGGCAGTCAATAAAGGCTGCCTAGCAGGCAGTCAAGAAGGCTGCCAAGGTAGGCAGTCAGAAGGCTGCCTAGGTAGAGCATCAAGAAGTCTGCCTAGGTATATAGTCAGAAGGCTGCGAGGTAGCCAGTCAAGAACAAGGCTGCCTAGGTAGAGGCAGGAAGACAGGTGGCCTAGGTGAGAGGCAGTTAAAGAAGAGTGACCTAGGTAGGGCAAGTCAAGAAGGCTGCCAGGGTAGGCAGTCAAAAATGCGTAGGCAGGCAGTCCAGAAGGCTGCCAAGGTAGGCAACTTACAGAAAGGCTGCCTAGAATAGGCCAATAAAGTAAGGAGCTGCCTAGCAAGGCAGTCCAAGAAGGCTGCCTAGGTAGGGCAGTTAAGAAGACTGCTAGGTAGGAACAGTCAAGAAGGCTGCCTAGGTGGCAGTCAAGAAGGCTGCCTAGGTGTGCAGTCAAGAAGGCTGCCTAGTAGGCAGTCAAGAAGGCTCCTTGGTAGGCAGTCAATAAGGCTGCCTAGGTAGGGCAGTCAAGGCTGCTAGCAGGCAGTCAAGAATGATGCCAAGGTAGGCAATTAAGAAGGCTGCCTAGGTAGGCAGTCAAGAAGGCTGCCTAGGTAGGCAGTCAAGAAAGCTGCCTAGGTAGGCAGTCAAGAAGGCTGCCTAGGTAGGCAGTCAAGAAGGCTGCCTAGGTAGGCAATTAAGAAGACTGCCTAGGTAGGCAGTCTTGAAGGCTGCCTAGGTAGGCAAGTCAAGAAAGCTGCTTAGGTAGGCAGTTAAGAAGACTGCCTAGGTAGGCAGTCAAGAAGGCTGCCTAGGTAGGCAGTTAAGAAGGCTGCCTAGGTGGCAAGCCAAGAAGGCTTCCTAGGTAGCCCAGTTAAGAAGACTGTCTAGGGAGGCAGTCAAGAAGGCTGCCTAGGTAGGCAGTTAAGAAGGCTGCCTAGGTAGGCAGTCAAGAAGGCTGCCTAGGTAGGCAGTCAAGAAGGCTGCCTAGGTAGGCAGTCAAGAAGGCTGCCTAGGTAGGCAGTCAAGAAAACTGCCTAGGTAGGCAGTCAAGAGGCTGCCTAGGTAGGCAGTTACGAAGGCTGCCTAGGTAGGCAATTAAGAAGACTGCCTAGGTAGGCAGTAGAGTAGAGGCTGCCTAGGTAGGCAGTTCAGAAGAAGAGCGCCTAGGTAGGCAGTCAAGAAAAACCTGCTAGGTAGGAGTCAAGAGGCGCCTAGGTAGGTCAAGTCAAGCGCTGCCTAGGTAGGGGCAGTCAACGAAGGAATGCCTAGGTAGGTAGTCAAGAAGGCTGACTAGGCGGCAGTCCAGAAGGCTGCCAAGGTAGGCAATTAAGAAGGCTGCCTAGGTAGAAGCATCAATAAGGCTGCCTAGGGCAGGCAGTGCAAAGAGGCTGCCAAGGGTAAGCTCAGTCACAAAGAAGGCTGCCTGGTAGGCATTCAAGAAGGCTGCTAGGTATAATAGTCAAGAACGTGCCTGCCTAGGTAGGACAGTCAAGAGAGGCTGCCCTAGGTAGGCAGTAAAGGAAGGCGAGCTGCCGCTAGGTAGGCAGTTTAGAAGACTGCCTAGGTAGGCATTCAAGAAGTCTGCCTAGGTATGGAAGTCAACGAAGGCTGTCCTAGGTAGGGCCAGTTAAGCCAAGACTGCCGAGGTAGGGGCAGTCAAGAAGGCTGCCTAGGTAGGCAGTTAAAGAAAGGCTGCCTAGGAGGCAGTCAATTAAGGCTGCCTAGGTTAGAGCAGTTAAAGAAGAACGAGGGATAGAGTAGGCAGTCAAGAAGCTGCCTAGGTAGCGACTGTTATAGAAAGGCAAGATTAAGTAGGCAGTCAGAAGGCTGCCTAAGTAGGCAGTCAGGAAGGCTGCCTAGTAGGGCAGTAAAGAAGGCTTGCTAGGTAGGCAGTAAGGAAGACTTGCCTAGGTAGGTATATATAGTGTCTGCCTAGGTTAGGCATTAAGAGGGCTGATTCGCATGGGGTAGGGCACGTTAAGAAGACTGCTAGGTAGGCAGTCACAAATGGCTGCCTAGTACCGCACGTAGAGGCAGTATTTGAGCTAGGCCATCAAGAAGGCTGCCTAGGCATGGGCAGTCAAGAGGCTGCCTAGGTAGGCAGTAAAGATGGCTGCCTAGGTAGGCAGTCAAGAAGACTGCATAGGGTAGGCAGTCAAGAAAGGCTGCCTAGGTAGGCTAGGTAGGCAGTTAGAAGGCTGCCTAGGTAGCGCAGTCAAGAATAGGCTTCTAGCAGGCGAGTCAAGAATGAAGCTGCCAACGCCTCAGGTGAGGCGCAGTCCAAGGTGCCACAAGCGGTGCTGCATAAGGTTAGGCAAGTGAGAAGAAGAGGAGAGAGCAGGCGTCATATTGTGAGCGGCACTGTAGTAGTGTACTGAAGGAAAGTGCCTCGGTCCGCTATAGCGACAGCTCTGGGGAGTATGCAGAGATTCAGTATCGTGGTATATTAGGCTCCTGCTAGGGCGCCGAGGACTAGTGGTGTGGTTCAGTATGTATTCTCTCATGTAATGCTGGAAAGGTGAGTTCAAAGCATCGAGATACGAGCGCATAGAGCGACTTGCTAGGTAGGGCAGTTAAGAAGACTGCCTACGGAGGCAGTCAATAAGGCTGCCTAGGCAGGCAGTAAGAAGGCTGCCAAGAGTGGCAGTCAAAAAGGCTGCCGTAAGGTAGGCATTCAATGAAGGCTGCCTAGCGGTATAATAGTCAAGAAGGCTGCCCAAGTAGGCAGTCAAGTAGGGTGCCTAGGTAGGCAGTAAAGAAGGCTGCAGAAGGCTGCGCAGTCAAGAAGGCTGCCTCAGTCAGGCAGTCCAAGAAGGCTGCCGTAAGATAGGCGTAGTCCAAGAAAGGCTGCCTAGGTAAGGCATTCAAGAAGGCTGCCCAGGTAGGATCAGTCAAACAGGCTGCCTAGGTAGGCAGTCAAGAAGGCTGCCTAGGTAGGACAGTTAAGAAAGCTGCCTAGGTAGGCAGTTAAGAAGGTGCCTAGGTAGGCAGTCAAGAAAGCTGCTAGGTAATCATTTTAAGAAAGATTGCCTAGGTAAGGTCTCAATGAAGGCTGCCTAGGTCGGCAGTCCAGAAGGCGCCCTAGATGCTCTTTTTCTGGGAGGCGGGATCGCCAATAGTGGAAGCCTCCTGTAACATTGTCTAAGGCGACGCTTGTTGTCAATGGTGTTCGAGTCCTGGCGCGAAGTGAAATTTTTCTTCGTCTTATTATGGCAAATTTGTCGCAAACAAGCACATGTTGTGCCCATGTCGGCATTATTTGACTTTGGTCGGTTGCTCCTGTAACCAGGAGCACACCAGAAGAATGCCGTGTAGCTCCAGCAGGGGTTCCAAACTACCCTTCTATGGATTATGAAATAAGTAGAGTTTCAAACAGTGTTAAATCGAAAGCCAGGAAATTTGAAAACTGTAAAGAGATACCTTCTTTTTTTGTGTGGTGTCGGAATCGGACTAGTGGGTGGAACTTCCTGTACATTGTCTATCGGTGACGCTGTTGTTGACGGTTCGAGTCCTGGCGTGAGTGAAAATTTTCTTCGTCTTATTATTGCACATTTAAATCGCAACAAAAAATGTTGTGCCCATATCGCCGTGGCCTGACTTTGGTTGGTTGCTCCTGGAAACACGGAGCAAACTAGCAGAATGCCGTGTGAGACCCAGGAGGGGGTAAAAGCACCCAGTCCTATAGATTTAAATTAAGTACCGTTTTCCAAAAGCAGTGATATCGAGCAGGGAGACTTGAACCAAACTGTTCCGAGATACCCTTTTTTTGGAGGCCAGATCGGACAGTGGTAGAGCCTCCCTGTACAATTGTTAAAAGAGACGTCTGTTGTGAGGTTCGAGTCCTGGCGCGAGTGAAATTTTTCATCGTCTTATTATTGCAAATTTTCCGCAAAAAGCATCTTGTGCCCATGTCGGCGTGGCTTGACTTTGGTTGGTTGGCTCCTTTAACCCAGGAGCAACCTATTGCAAAATGCGGTGATAGCCCCAGCAGAAAGTTGTTTATCTATACTTTATATCATGTACCTCTTAATTCCAGACCAATAGTCTCACTAACTATACATTAGCAAAGGTAATAGCATACCGTCATGTAAGACCTAGGCACACTCAAGACTTAATTGCCTTGCATTCACTAAGGATTTAATTGCACCAGCCATCTTTCTTCAATTACAACTTTCAACAAGGTTCTGCATCATTCGCTTTTCCCTTTTCATCAACCATGATATCCTAAATTTTTGAACATCAGGCTTTGTTCCAGCTGCTCACGACTCACTAACAAACTTTACACAGAGAACTATCCTCACTCAAAACCAGAACCTTACTCTATTCTACGTTTACTTTCAAACCCCTCCTTTACACCCCTGCCAAATCTCTCTCTAACTAATCCCCTCCAAAGCCTAATTTCAGATTTCGGCCAAACACCCCTAAACTAATCATCCGCAAATAATAGGTAGGGCACTCTCGACACTATCTTTTATTCTCCATTCCTCTACACACCACCCCTTGCTACCTCACCCCACCTTTGATTCTTTCATAACCCAATCCATAAAAACCTAGTACTATATATATATATATATATATATATGATATTATATATATTAATTATATATTATTATATATAATATATATATATTAAATATAATATATATATAACTATGATAATATACTAGTATATATATATCTATAATATATATTATATATTATTATATTTATATATATATAACTATATATATATATAATATATATATATATATAATATATTATATATAGTATATATATACCTATATAATATACAATATATATAATTATTATATATTAGTATATGTATATATATATTATATATATATAAATATATATATTAATATAATATAGTATATAATATTTATATATATATATATATATATATATATATATATCATATATATATATATATACTATAATATATATGACTATAATATAATATATATATATATACTAATAACTAGTATAATATATATATATATTAATATTCCTTTTCAATTGAATCAATTCAAGCCTTTGATATATTTCTTTACAATCCAAAAGAAAAATAATAATTACTTTTCTCCGGCCTCCGGGCCCGGCTCTCCAACTCCGACAATAGTTTCTGCACTGTTTGAGAATTGTGCAGTACTTTCTGGCAAAAATAAATTTTTCACGTACAAAAATATTTTAAAAAAATTTATGCAAGAATCTGGTTCCGGTTTCCTACTCCAGCTGCGGCTGCCAGATCGGCGCCTGGAGTCTCCGACTAAGGTTTCTGCACTATTTGAAAATTGTTTAGTCACGTCTTCTGGCATAAACTTTCACCCAAAAAATTATAGGAAGCAAAATTATACCCGATCCGGCTTCCGTTCCGACTATCGGATCCGGATCCAACTAAGGTTTCTGCATTATTTGAACATTGTTCAGCACGTCTTCCGGCAATAAATTTTTACTAAAAAAAATTTTCTTGAAAAATTTATAAACAGGATCCGGCTCTAACCCCGGCTCCGGTTCCGACTCCGGACCCTTTTCAAAATTGTTCAGCTTCGAAAAATTTGTCAGCGAGGTCTTCTGGCAATAACATTTTTCAACTAAAAAAATATTTCTTGAAAAATATTTAAAAGCAAGATCCGGCTCCGGATCTGACTCCGGGATCCTGCTAAATACGATCCTGATCCATCAAGAGTCTCCTGCAGATATCTTGAAAATCTGTTCAGCACATCTTCTGTTCACTAATATTTTCACCTAAAAAAATATTTTCTTAAAAAAAATTCATAAACACAGAGAACCCGGCCTCGGGGTTGGCCTCCGGGTTCGGCCTCCGGATCCGGATCCGACCTTAGGTTTCTTGTACTAATTTTGAAGAATTGTTCAACACATCAGCAATTCTTCTGGCAATACATTTTCGCCTAAAAAGATATTTTTTTTACCGGAAATTAAGTACCCAGGAACCGGCTCCGGCTCCGAACACCGGCTCCGAGTTCGACTTCGGCTTCGGGCTTCGGATCTGACTAAGGCTTCTGCACTATTTGAAACAAATTGTTCAGCACTTCTTCTATCAATAATTTTTTCACAAAAAAATTTTTTCGAAAAAAAATCATATAACTAAACGGCCTCGACTTCGCACGTCACGGCTTCCGACTCCGAATGCCGGATCCGATTTAAAGGATTCCTCTGCACTACTTTGGAAATTGGTTCAGCATAGTCTTCTGGAATAAATAATTCATCTAAGAAAATTATCTCTTGAAAAAGATTATAGACGCAAGGATCAAGGCCTCCGAATCTGGATCCGGATCCGGACCCGACTAAGGTCTGCACTTTTTGAAATTTGTTCAGTACGTTTTCTGGCATAAATTTTTCACTTAAAAAAATATTTTTATGAAAAAATATCATACCCAGGCTCGGATCTGACCCGCTCCGGTAATACTCCAGCTATGCTTCACTTTCGGCTCGGATCTGATCTATATGGTCTCGGAAATATGATAATTGTTCAGTACGTTTTCTGGCAATAAAGTTTTCAACCTAAAAAAATAATATTTTTTTTAAAAATTCATAACACAGGATCCGGCTACCGGCATTCCGGCTCGGGCCGGGCTCGGCTCGAGCTCCGGCCCTGGGCTCCGGCTCGGGGCGTCCCGGGAACTCGGGCTCCGGCTCCGGATGTGACTAAGGTTGATGAACCGTATTTTAAAACTCTAGTTGTCAGCGTTTTTTATCAATAAAAATTCCAGCTAAAAACATATTTTTAGAAAAAATCATACCTCCTGGTGGCTCCGACTCCATCTCCGACTTTGAATCCGGCTCGGCTCGGCTCCGACTCCGGACCGATTAGAGGATTCTGCACCTATTTTGAAAATTGTTCAGCACATGCTTATGGCAATAGATTTTTCATCTAAGAAAACTTAATTTCTTGAAAAAATTTTAAGCCAAAACGAATCCGTCTCCGAAGCCGATCCCGGATCCGAAAACCGGACTGATAAGGTTTCTGCACTATTTTTAAATTGTTCAGCACGTCTGCATGGCATTAAATTTTTCCACCCCCTAAAAAATATTTTTTGAAAAAAAATTCATACCAGGTCGGCTCTGGCTCCGCTCCGGGGCTCCAGCTCCGGCTTCCGAACCTTCACCTTCGGCTCCGGATCTGATAAAAGCGTTGTTTACTATTGATAAATTATTTAGGCACGACTTTCTGGCAACTAAATTCTTTCATCTAAAAAAATATTCTTTGAAAAAAATTATTTACTTTTGTGCCGGCTTTGATTGGCTCGCCGACTTCGACTCCGGCTCCGACTCCGGTCCGGATCCAACTAAGGATTCTGCACTTAATTTGAAACCTGTTCAGCACGTCTTCAGCAACAAATTTTCCATTGAAAAATTTTGTTCTTAAAAAAAATTTTATTCCCGAGACATCATGGCTCCGAATCCGGCTCTCCGCCCGGATCCGGATCCAACTAAGGTTTCTGCTTTTGTGAAAACTTGTTCAGCCACTTCTACTGGCAATAAACTTTTCACTAAAAAAATATTTTTCGAAAAAAAATCAAAAAACTACGGCCCAGCTCTAACTTCGGCTCCACTCGATCCGGCTCACGACTCCGGACCGGATCCGCTAAGGATTTTGCACGTATTTGAAAATTTCTCAGTATGTCTTCTGGAATTAATTTTCACCTAAAAAAATTTGTTTTGAAAAAAATTACATACCCCGGCTCCGGCTCCGGCTTCCGCTCCGGCTCCGGCTCGCGCCGGCTCGACTTCGACTTATCCACCTTCGCTCCGGATCTGACTAAGGTTCTGTACTATTTGAAATATTGTTCATACGTCTTTGAGCATTAAATTTTTCAATCTAAAATATATTTTGTACAGAAAAAAAAATCAATAACCCAGGCTCCGTGCTCCAGCCTCCGGCCCGGACTTCAGCTCCACTTCGGCTTTCAGCTCCGGATCCGAATAAGGCTTCTGCACTATTTGAAAAATTGTTTATCAGAGCATTCTAAAAAAAATTTTCTTCACGAAAAAGGATCATAGTCTGGATCTAGTAGGACGCCGAAAGAAACGCCAGCTCTGACTTCGGATCCGGATCCGGATCCGACTAAGGATTCTGTACTATTTGAAAAATTTTCAGCACACACATCTTCTGCAAATAAATTTTTCATCTAAAAAAATTATTTTCATGAAAAAAAAAATATACCCTAGGCTCCCGGCTCTGGCTCCGGCTCCGGCTCCGGCTCCGGCCTCCATGCTCGGCTTCCTGCCTCCGGCCCATTATTTGTACTGAGAAAATCCGACGAATGAAAGCTAGAGGTTGAGAATATAAAAAAAAAATTAGAGTTTCTATAATTATAAATAAAAAAATTTTTTGATCCTAAACCTGGAATTGCAATTTTGACTGGAATTGAAATTTTTTAGTTCGACACCTCTATAATAAATTTCTGTATCTAAAAAAACTATTTAGAATTTTTAAAATTAATTACACCATGATGTTCGGGATGAATTTTACTAATAATTAGAATAAAAAAAAAACATGTGAAGACTCTGATTTTGCTTTCAAAAAGTAGGGGGTCTAGTTATGAAGTCTCCCCTTAAAAGAATCTCCAACCTTGGCCGGGAAAGAAAACGTGAGTATCTTTTCAGTGCGCCACATTCGAATTGGGAGAAACAAAGGTATGTGAAAGGCTTCGGAGGAAGAACATGACGAAGTTGAGCTTAGGTTAGGTTATGTTAGGTCCTTGTATTTATATTCCATTCAAGCTTTTCTTATTTTTTGTTTAAAATTTATCAATTTTTGATTTATCCTTTTAATTATTTAACATGTCACGTAAGTTATCTGCAAAAATATTTTTGTTCAAAAGAAATCATTGATCTCCTTAAATTTATCCAAGGGAATAATTGTTGTTATAACAGGAATAGTTACCAGGATAATTACCAAAATTTGATTTAGAAAAGATAAAAATTTTGGCAATATTGTATTGGTAGATTAGCGCCAGCAGGACGTTCTTATATATTAAGTCTAAATTAAAGATGCAGATTTAAAATTTAATTTTTAAATAGTTTTCAGACATTTATCCGTTTGTCCTATCAAATCTGCATAGCAATTTTAATTACGTATTTAGGGTGTTAAAACGCAATAATATAAAAGTTTGCGGGACCAGTTTCCTTGTGTGATCAAATCAAAAATTTACTATATCTATAGCAGTTACCGCATGACAGGCCATGTAATGTTAAAATCATCGAGTCAAAAATTCGTCACGTCATAGAGGATACGGGGTCTTCTTTTCTATTAGCAAGGCTTCCAATTTTGACCAAGGTATCTAAAAATCTGTAGAATCTGTATGCAAGTGCTACTTTTTTTTTTATCGTGTAGTGTGTACTAATTTTAAGTATTTTTAAGTATATTAATATAATATACAATTGACATTGTGACTTAAATTAATAGTTTATGAGTTATACTACTATATGAACGTTTTTGTTTCATTATAGGCTTCATGAATTTAATATTTCGATCTTCCAAGTTCAATTGCATGCCAAAAATCATCATAGGAAGAGTTTCTTTTCATTGAAATAAAATCAAAGTGGGAGTTAATAGGATTTAATTTTTTTGTTTAAAACAAAATTCAACCTATTTTCTTATGAAGTTTTATTTTTAAAAAACAAACCCTTTTGGTGTAAACTATATTAAATATAAATTAGAAACTACGTAAACGCATACTAGGCTTCAAATTTTACGCCTCGGCCAAGGTCAGTTTGTTTGATGATATTAATTAACGATGTAATTTGAGTAATTATATTTAAAGTCACTATTTTGTTTAATTGCTTATTTAGGATATATATATATATTAAATACAAATATATATTATAACTATATATATAAATATATATAATATTATATATTATATATAGAGATATATACTATATATAATATATTATATATATTAATATATATATAATAAATTATCTACTATATATATATATATATATATATATATATATATATATATATATAAAATAGCGAGAAAATCCACAACGACTTTCAATATCTTGGTTATTCATAACTATAATTCATGCAAAGATGTTCAAATATGAAAAAAAAAAAGATCAAAACTTTTAGGGTTTAGGTTATCATGACTTTCAAAAAGATAGGGTATATGTAGGCAAAAAGTAAATATGCATTTAGACCAAAAATAAAAATAAATGAATTATCTTACCTTAAAATGTGGGGAAATGGATAAAAATTTTGGTTTTTCAGATGAGATCAAAAATAAGTATTAGTAATAGTAAGGTAGAAGGTCTTCAATGCCAATTTTTAAAAAAATCACAGCATAGATTCTAAAAAAAAATAGTAATGAAGTATATAAAAAAAACAAAAATGGGCAACATCTTTAGGAAAAAAGTTACAGCCTTTCTAAGTTTAGAAAAAAACCCTTGGGCTTTTCTGATACTGCAACTAATTACTGATCGGAACACCATTTTATCACACTTAAAAGGTTTAGGCTACTAAATTGCAAAGACTATAGCCAGCAGGTATATTACTAAACAGTGGTTTAAAAAGCAATAGCTGAAAATATTTTATTTCTAATATACTATGATATACTAATACAAAGGGTATTGGAGGGGGAGAGTCATTTTTTGCAAATCAAAGAAAAAATTGATAACTTTTTTATTTTTCATCTAGTTGGTAAGAAATTTTCAAAGCATATATATAATTGGGGAAGATATACATTTTTCATTTAGATAAATGTTTTGTATACAAAAGCGTTTTGCTGCTAGCAGCAGCTCACTGTAAAAAAAATCCAGAACAGTAGCAAATATATTTTTTATATAAAAAAAAATTAACTTCAAAAAAGTGCATCATGCTCAGTTATATATATGATCAGAAAAAAATTAAACTTATTGGATAAATGAAAATTAAAATTGTGATTTTTTCATTTTTTAGTTGTTCAAAAAATGTTTTCTCAAATGTTTGCTGCCGGTAATTTTTTATTATTCATCCAATCACTATTAAATTTGCAGACCACCCATATGGGGAAGATACAGTTTGTTTAGATAATTTTTTGGGTATACTGAACATATTGGCTATTGCTCCTGAGAAAAATTTCAAAATTTGGTAATAGTTCGGAAAAGGGTAATCCTATGAGATATTAATATTTTAGAAAACATAATTGATTATATATTCCCATCAAAAAAGGTTGATATGTCTTGTATATTAAAGAATGTGTTTGAAATCATGCAATCAACTATTTAAAAAAAAAAAGATTTACTCCAGTATAAAAAAATATAGTATGTTATATCTAATATAGTATATATATCTTTTTACTATATATAAAAAAAAGATTATCTTTATATATTTATATTTATTTAATTTATATATTTTATCATATTTTTTTTTATTTTATATATATATATATATATATATATATATATATTATAATATATAATATATATATATATATATATTTATAAAATATTTACCAAACGGATATATTATTATATGTCTTTAATATTATATATATTTTTTATATATATATATATATATATATATATATATATATATATATATAATATACAATATATATTATATATATATATATATATACATATATATATATATACATCAATAAATTAAAATTATTATTTTATATATATATATATATATATAATATATATATATATATATATATATATATATATATATATATATATATATATATATAGAGAGAGAGAGAGAGAGAGAGAGAGAGAGAGAGAGAGAGAGAGAGAGAGAGAGAGAGAGAGAGAGAGAGAGAGAGAGAGAGAGACTAATAAGGAAAACCCAATTAATTAAAGGTAATAATCATTTGTTTCTACAATCACGTAAAACATGATTAACAGAAATAAGGAAGTCTGTATTACAATTGAGATGCAAAATCCTTCATAATAATAATAATAATAATAATAATAATAATAATAATAATAATAATAATAATAATAATAATAATAATAATAATAATAATAATAATAACAATAATAATAATAAATAAAGTGAATATCCCTCTATTTCATATTCCTGAAAGTAGTCTCCATATAATTCTTCATTAACCCATGCCTCAGTTATGCAAATAATATCTAGTTTCTCATTTATGGTATAACTAATCAGCTCATTTTTTTTATTTCTAAGGCTATGAGCATTTGTGTAAAAACATTTGATACTCGAAATGTGTTATTTTTTATTGCTATCATCATTAATTTAAACTGTAACAATACATTTTACTGTAATGCCCATAGTCAGTAAAGGTTAGGGCTAACTTTGCGGCACAGTGAATCAATAAAGGTTAAGGCTACTTGCCATCTACCAGTTAGGTTACTTAAGTTTTGTTAGGTTCATTAGAAGTAGCTGTAAGCTTTTATATATATATATATATATATATATATATATATATATTATATATATATAATATATATATATATATATAATATATATATATATAATATATATATATATATTACCGTCAAATGGGAAAACGAAACACATGGGGGAAAATGAAACACTACTACCACTCATCTTAATTTGAAAAATTTTAGAAATTAAAAATTTTTATTTTTTAGAGGTTTTTTAGTTACTTAGGGCTTTGTAAATTTTATTTTCATTTAAAATGATGTAAAGAAAACTGATATTTTTAACTAAAAAAATTTCCAAAAATTGCAGATAAAATATTTAGTAATTTTTTATGTGTAAACTAAGAGTTGTACAAAAAAAAACGCAAAAGGATTTTTTCTGAAATTTCAACACCGCTTGTAGTTAAGACCAATATACCGTAAGTACTGCTATTAATACTTTTCAATAATTATATTTAGTTTCTTTGAAATTACTACTTTTGTAAAGTGGGGGAAAATGAAACGCCTTTGTGGGGGAAAATGAAACACATTATATTTAGCGAAGAAGCATATTTTTCATGTTAAATCCCTAGAATAATAATTATTTTACAATATGCATTTATGCACATAATCATTTATACTAATGATCCCCCCCCCAAAAAAAAAAACATTTCCTCAACCACCTAATGAAGTACTGCCAGACATAAATGATTATACCCTAGTTGAATACAAAAGTCAGAATAAAAATATTCAACCCTTTCACCATGTTGGAAAAATTCTTGAAAAGGACGAAGATGGCACATGTACTGTAAAACTTTTGAGAAAAACTGAAACTTCCCAAAAAGGACTCGCAGGTTATTTAACTTTCAAGGAGCCAGCTGCAGAAGACATAAGTCTTGTAGAACATACTCAACTCATTCAGAAGTGGGATGTGAAAGATATTAGGAGAGGTGTTTTCTATTTTAAAAACTATCAAAAAAAGAAGCATATAAGTTTAAGAATAATGATATATACTATATATACTATATATATATATTATATATATATATATTATATATATATTATTTATATTTATATACTATATATCAATGAAGGGTTTTAGATATATATTTCTCACTTCTCTCAGAAACCAACTTAGCGTAGTTCCATGTCCAATCTTATGCAATGCCTTCTTCCACAGGACTCTCTCGTACAGTCGAATGTTCCTCACTGAATCCAGCGTCATCCTCTCTTCGCCCACGCCGCGGCCACTCTCTTCATCTTTCCTTGGGTCGTTCCCGCCGGTCTTTCTCCTGCAGGCTGCTGTCATAAAATTGGCGGGTATCTATCTTCATGCCATCTTCTGATGTGTCATAACATCTAGTTGTGTCTCCTTCGATAAATCCTCCACTCGCCTCGACCCCAACTCTCTCTTAATCTCAGTTTCTTCTTCTCTTCTTCTGGTCACCCCCACTATAATCCTCAACACCTCATCTCCGCGCCACGATCTTACTCCTTGTTCTGGTTGTAAGTGTCCACGACTCCGACCCAAATAAAAGTACCGGTCTCAGAATCGTGGTATAAATA
>JABUQX010007768.1:27500-37500 GCA_015478945.1 Trachelipus rathkii | reverse complement strand
AGCTTTTAGCATTATAAGATGATCTGTTTACAGGGAGTCTGAAATACTATGGGCATTAAATGTGGTGGATGATAAAATGTCTTAAACTCGTGTGCAGATATAGGGGAAACATTTAAATTAAATGTTTCCAGATAGTGCGGTAGCTTCAAATTTTTTAAATGGGGTCGATGAAATGTAAATATGGATTACCATGGCTTTGCTCCTATTTTCTACAGACAAGCAATAAGCAGCAATACACTTACATTGCAGTGCGCTATTCTACCCTTGATTAAAATTTCAAAATATTTTTAGCCTGTGAATGTGTTTGCATTATGAAAATTGTCTTAGTTTTTTTTTTTGTTCTATACGTACCTGGGTAATCAATGTTTATGTTGAATGTTGAAATGTATTAAAATTCAGGACTGATATTCTTCGCATGGAAATGCATACAGTGGAAGGAGGGTTTTTCTGAATAAATTGAAGCAATTTTAGTGGAGAACTTTCAAGCCCCTCCTTTTACACACCTGGCAAATCTCTACCAATCTTCTCAAACTCTTTTCAGATTCGCCACAAAGAACAAAATCTTTCGCATATAATAGGTAGGGTAACCTCCTTTCATACTCCATCATTCTAACCATTACATTTTTCCTGCCAACCACTCCTACTCTTAATTTTTCATTAATCCCATCCATATATAATTGAATAACCAAGGAGACATAAATTCACCACCCTGTTCACTGCCGCTATTATACTAAACCAATCAAATTTGACACATTACTCATCTCTTACACTGCCTCACTACCTCGTACATTACTTTTGATTCTTCAGAAGCTACACAACACATAGTATCACTAACGCCCTGCTCGATAGAGCTTCTATTACCTACAAGTACGCCTTGTTTTGTGATTATGATTGGGTTGGTGTTACAGGGCATAACTTTTGAATAGTTTTTTGAATGAATATTTTTTCAGTTAGTCCTTCTATTCCTGTGAGCCAATTCGTTCTGTGACGGCGACAACTGAGCATGTTAACACAAGTCTTTCATTTGTGTTTTACTGTTTTTTTACCTGTTGTGTAATTTTAACTGTTTTGTTGAATCAATGTTAACCTTTCTATCTTCTGTTAATTTCTCTCTTGCATCTTTCATTTCAGTAAATGTAAAAAGAATAAATGTTATGGCTTCGATTGTCTGAAAAGGTATTTAGCAAACATGATTTAAACTGCTGCTTATACATAGTTTAGAAACTATTAATTCATTATATATATATATATTATATATATATATATATATTATATATATATATACTATACTATATAATATATATATATATCTATATTATATATATATTCATATATAATATATATACTATACTAATATAATATATATATTGATGAGTGGTTGTAAAGTTGGCCTTCAACAGAATTACAACACAGGACTGTGGATGCAAATAATACTCATTTGAAACCCAGTAAGTGTGACATTTGTAATGAACATTGTAAATTTTTCAGTTTTGTGATTATGAAATGGTGGTTACAGGGCAACTTGTGAATAGTATGAGAATTTTTTCAGTAGTCATTCTATTCCCTGTGAGTCAATGTTTGTGACCACAATTAGCATTTAACAAATCTTTCACTTGAGTATATTGATATTTTACTATTTGTTGAATTCAATGTTAACCTTTTCTATTCTTTTGTTAATTTTCTCTTTGCATCTTCCATTTTCAGTAAAATGTAAAAAATAAAAATGTTATGGCTTCATTTTGAAAGTATTTGGCAAACATGATTTAAACTGCTGCTTATACAAGTTTAAGAAACTTTAACTTCAATATATATTATATTTATATATATATAGTATATATATTACTATTATATATATATATATATATATATATATATATATTATATTATATTATCTTTATTATATATATACTACTATATTAATAATATACCAATATTTAGCTGGCTGGTATAGAGTGGCTTGCAAACAGAAAAATTACAACACAGGATGTGGATGTACTTTCTGTTTAAAGTGTTTGTTTATTTTTATTGACTGATTTCATTCTCTATTGAATTTTCATGTTGACGGTTTTGCAAATATGTATGTCTCCCGGACAAGCCCATGGTTGTGATTTTTTCAACCCAGTTGGTTGCCGGCTTTGTGAGCCGTGGGGGTCTGTACACTAACTCAAAAAAAAAAAAAAAAGGAGTTGGGTGGCAAGAATAAGAGGTAAATGGAGAATAGATGAACAGTATATTGAGATGGTTTGGGCATGTGGAGAGGATGGATGAGAGTCGGTTTGTTAAGTGGTTATAGTGGCGAGTGTGTTGGGCAAAACCGACCGGCTGGGAGACGAAGAAAAAGTGGATTTGAGTCAGTAAAGGAATGTTCGCAGGGAGAGAAATGTGAGTTTGGCGAGGCGAGAAGAAAGGTGTATAATAGGAGCGAATGGCGGGGTTTGTGAGGGGGTATGGTTGACGGCCACCTGGGCCAAGGATGACCTTAGATTGCGATTTACATGTGGGAGGGTCCGTCGTGGCCCCATGAAGCTCTAGGGGGGATTTTTCTGACTGCGACGAGTTTCACTAAAAGGTATGGTGCAGAGATGGAGGACAGGCTGGGCTTTCTTTTCCCACTTTTGTCATGTTCTTCTGCTGCTTTTCTTTTTTTTGATGCACGTCACGACATTACCCGCCTGTCTTGGTGAGACAAAGAGGATGAAAATATATATATATATATATATATATAATATAATATTATATAATATAATAGTTATCTTACGATATATCTATATAAATATATTATTAATTGATCAAATATCGATATCACTATTTTTTTTTTGATATCTCAACAGATTCGACTAGCATTTCCATTCAGTGTTCCCCAGTCGACTCTTCCGACAAGATGAAGACCACCGGCCAAGGACGGGTTTGAAATTCAGAAGTTGGCCCACGAGCAATCATCCGCCCAACATGACTACTAGCCAGAGAGGAAGCCCAGACGCAAAGAGATGGAGAAATCTGTAGCAGGGAAATGGCCAGGCGCACAGCAGGAGGAAGGTAACGGGCACTTGACACCCTGTGTGCAGCCGCCTGTTTGGCTTCCCCATCGGCCCGTTCGTTGCCAGGAACACCCACATTATTAAAAAGAACTCATAATAATAATAATAATAATAATAATAATAATAATAATAATAATAATAATAATAATAATAATAATAATAATAATAATAATAATAATAATAATAATAATATAATAATATAATAATAATAATAATAATAATAATAAAAATAATAAAATAATAATAATAAAGTTTATTTCTATTAATTAAAAAAAAAATTTAGTTTCTTTGTTTTATCAGAAACTTTTGAAAAATTAATATCATTATAAAGCTTCAAACTATAATATATCCTAATGTTTACAAATTTCCGTAATGCAAAATTTTCTACTGTAGGTGAACAAAATTTATAATTGAGCTCTTTTAACTTATTTGCTAAGTAAGTTGTTATATTATTGTTCATGCATACAACATTAAATTCTTTACAAAATATTGCTTCACAAGCTTAGAAAATGAAAAAAAATTATTTGAACAAAAAGTTAAACACTGATCAGCCGGTAAATGCTCATACTGTTTGATTTGCAAAAACATATTTTCTCTAATTTCTTCATTTATAAAATAAAAAAAACTATAAAAGATTTGTGTAAATAGAATAAATAGAAATAAACTTATTCCATTAAACATTTTTAATGTTCTTTGTTATGATTTTCTTTAAATTTTTTATTTTCTATATAATATCTTTTTCAAACTTATTAATACTTATTATAATACTTAGTATGTAATCATAAAAAAAAAATAATTTTCAATTTATATATATATATATATATATATATATATATATATATATATTATATATATAATATAAATATATATATATATATATATATATATATTATTTTATATATTATATATATATACTATATATATATCATCACCTTTTTCAAGACTGGTGGTAAGATGCGTGCAGTGCACCGAAACAGAAAAGGTAAGTATAGAAGAGTATGACAAGTCGAAAAGAAAGCCCAGCCTTACCGCACCCTTTATACCTATTAGTGAGAACTCGTCACAGTCAGAAAGTCCCCCCCTAGAGCTTCACGGGACCGCGACTGACCCTCGCTATGGTATAGACGTATATGTACGGTTCATCCCCTGGCACAGGTGGTCCACAACCATACCCTCCCTCCCCGGCTCCCCCAAAACTGCGCCATTCCACTTCCTGTTAGGCACTTTCCTTCCGCTTTCTGCAAACTCACATTTCTCTCCTCCGCATTTCTTTACTGACTCAATCCACTTTTTCTTCGGATCTCCAGCCGGTATTCCCACAGCTCAACCACTATATCATCCGTTTACACGACTCTCATCATCCTTCCACATGACCAAACCATCTCAACGTACCTTCATTTATTCTCTCATTTATCCCTTTTTTCACACCACAAAACTCTCTAGCACGTCCATTCCTCATTTTATCAATTCTTCTCACCCTAACAGCCCTAGATTGTCCCATCTGAAACATATTGAACTTAGTTTCTATCCTCTTATTCAGACCATAGTCTCACTACCATACCTTAACACAGGTAACAATTACCCTCAGTAAGACCTACGCTTCAAACTTAAGTGCTTTCGTCCACAAAACGATATAATCGCACAGCCACCTTCTAGATTCACAACTTTCCTTCTACCAAACTGCATCATCCAATTCTTATAATTTAACATATAATCCTAAATATTATAAACTCGGATACTTGTTTAGTTGCTCATCATCTTAATAACTTCATTATACTATATTATATAATATATATTTATAATATATATATATATATATATATATATTAATTATTAATATACTATATATATATATATATATTAATAATTAAATATATATATATATATATATAATATATTTATATATATATTAAAGCCGCAATGTTCTTGAAAAAAAAATTTTGAATGTTTTTTATTAAAAACAAGGACTAGTTTAATTGATTTACAAAGACAAAGCAAAACCACACAAACGTACAGCACCTACATGAAAACCATTCAGTGAGAAAAGACTATCGCTTTACTTACAGCGAGGCAGATTAATAAAAATTAAAAAGCTGGTTAAAAGAGTTTCACATCTAGGTGTTTTTGCAAAAGAGGTAAAATTTCTAACGATGGTTTTCCGAGAATAGTTGCAAAGGATGTTTCACTTTTTATTGTAGTTTATTTTAAAAGTAGTTAAAATTGTGACTACCAAACCTAGAGAGGGATCGAAATTAAAATAAAGATTGGTCTCCATCCTGGAAGCACTCCTTATTAACGCACAGAGGTTTTTTTCTAAAAAAAAATCTTAGGGCGGAGTCGGGAAAAGTTTAGAGGAATCATCTATGATAGAGCTATTAGAACAGGAAGCAAAAATTATTGTCTTTATCAATAAAAACGTTAGATATGCAAAACTTACAGGAATAAGTAGAAGATTTCGAGTAGTATTTATTTTAGTAAGAGAATAAAAATTTCTAGTAGTAAGATTGACCAAAGGGTAGCAAGCTTTCTTTGAGTGTAAGTGAACTTGTCGATTATTTTCCTATGAAGTTTTGCTGAACAATAAAATCATTCTTTAAATAGAAGAAGGAAAGCATTTACAGGTCTGCTACTGCCCTTTTGCCGAATTAATAGAAGAACAAACGCGACAATATCATTGCATCTTTTGCGTAACAACAAAAATTATACGGTAAATTTCTGGTATTTACATGCAACTCTATTATTACACACACTAGTTCGGGCTGAAAAGTAACGCTTATTCTGCTGTAAAATCTATTACACTGCAGATAAGGTAATGAAACAAAGACTGAGAAAATGTCAAAGGTTTATTCAATGAGCATGTACAAATTTTTTTTTTTTACATAATCTCGAACGTCAATACATTTCTGCAAACGTTTAACCCACTTCTCAAAACTGGTTGAAAAAAAGTCTTGATCCGTTTACCGAAACCAGTCTAACACCGGTCTCTTCACCTTATCATCTGGACCAAATCTCACTCCTTGGAGACTTTCCTTCAACTTTGAAAATTAGTTAAAATTACTGGGGACCAGATCAGGACTGTAGGGTGGATGATTTTTGACCTAGAAGTTCAAGCATTGAAGCATTTGGGCACTGCAATGTGGTCGAGCATTGTCATGATGCAGGAGGAAAACGGTATGGTGTGGTCTTATTTGACGAATACTTCTCTTGAATTTCTGGAGAGTTTCACAATAACGATCGGAGGTTACAGTCGTGCCCAGGGAGTGAGATTTGGTTCAGATGATAAGGTGAAGAAAGCAGATCGGCTTCTTTTCAACCGGTTTCGAGAAGTGGTTTTAATGTTTGCAGAAATGTATTGAAAAATTACATGGTCATTGATTAAACCTTTGACCTTTCAATCTTTGTTTCATTACCTTATCTGCATTGTTTGAAATTTTACAACAGAACAGGCGTTACTTTTCAACCTGTCTCATATATATATTATATATATATATATTATATATATATATATTATATATAATATATAATAATATATATATATATATATATACTAATATATATATATTATATAGTATATTATTATATATATATTATATTTATATAATAATATATAAACTTCTTATCCTCTCCCGGGAAGGATTCTTCATCCTGTCAGCCGCGCAAGCGCATCTTTCTCCAGACGTCCCTCTCCTGCACTTTTCCTCTTCTCTTCAGCGCTCTCATATTTGGTAGCTGACATCTTTCCAGAGAGTCCTCCACCGATTCCGCCCCATCTCTTCTTCGGTCTTCCCCTTGTTCTTCTGCCCTCTGGTGTCCATTCCCATCTTCTTTTCGGCATTCTCTCCTGCTCCATCCCCTCCAGATGTCCCCACCATCTAAATCTTCCCCATCATCTTCAGTATCATCATTCTTGCACCCCTAATCTTCTCTAATAACTTCATTCCTTATTCTGTTTCTCCTACTCTTTCCAATCATTGTTCTTAATATCCTCATCTCCGCCGCTTGTATCCTACTCTCCTCGTCTTCTCATTGTTTGTCCATTTTCCGCTCAGTACAGCAGTGTCGGAGTCAGAATGCTGTTAAAAATCACTTTTTTTAACCTCTATTCTGATGTTCTGTCTTTCATCATGGGGTATACCGCTTTCATACTAATTCCATCTTTTCATTCTTCGCGTAATCTTTCCTCCACTTCCTCCCCCTGTTAAAACATCCCCCGAGATAATTGCAGGTATTTACCTCCTCCTCCTCCTCTCTCTCACCATCATTCTCAACCCCTCCTCATTTCCTCCGGTTACTGTAAATGTCTTCTGTATATTCATCTTCATCCCTGCCTTCTCCAACTCCTCCGCAAACAACTCACCTCTCGAATCGCATCCTCTCTCTCGCTCCCAACATGCCAGAATCGTCTGCATATCCATTATGTCCATTCAATTCTCCAGTCTTTCTTTCACTTCCTTATAACCACGTTAAACATAATATACAGGCAGTGGCGATAAAACACTCCCTGCTTCACTCCTGTTTTCAACTCAAACCATCTATCGTCCTTCGCATCAGTTTCTAACATTTACAGCTGCATTTCTCATACATAATTTCTAATCGCCTTCTTTAATCTACCTTTCACTCCATAATTCCTCTCCATAGCTCTCCAGAGCTTTTTCCTTAGCACCGAATCGAATGCCTTTTGTAGATCGATGAAGGCTACAAAGAAATCTCTTGGCCATATTCCAAGATCTCATCGAGACATTCTCAGGTGTGAATAAGAGCGTCGTTCTCTTCCCTTTATACCCTGCTGTTTCTTCTCCGAGTTCTGGCTTACTTCTCTCTCAACTCCTCTCCAACTATTCTTTCGGGTATATTTGTCGTCAGATGGGTTCAATCATGGAAGATACTTTATAATTCATTACAGCTTCCAGCATCCTTTATCTTTATACTATCGGTATTATTATTCGCTATTGCCCACCTTTCCCTCTCCTCCAACACTTGTTCATCAAACTGCTGTTCTTCCTTTCAGCTCCTCTCCTCCCTCCTCCACCAACTCCACAGCCACTCACTCTCCTGGAGCTTTACCCTTCTTCATCTTTTTATAGCCACTTGCCTCCTCATATTCCTCACCGGGTTATCTCTCCGCTTCATACTCTCTTCTCCTCCTGTCTGATCTGCAGCTTCTCCCTCTTGTTCTCTGTATTCTCCATTTTAGCAGATCTTCATATATTCGGTCCATCTATCATTTCTTTCTTGCAGTCTCACAAGAATTTCTCCGTTTCTATCTTTTATGTTTCTAGTTACGGTTTTTGGTTTTCTATACGCTTCCATCTTAAATAGCTTTTCTTCCCTTCGCCCACATCTCGTTATTTCTCCTGCCATTCTCTCTGTCCTCCATCTTTTTTTTGCTCTCCTCTTTATTCTCTCTGCTCTTCCTTGCCTGTAATATTCTCACGTGCTGCCAGCTGTTCTCTTTTTCTAGCCACTTCTCTTTCATCTGTTTTTTTTTAATTTTTTGCTTTTTCACTTCTTCGTTACATGGTGAATGTTCTTCTAGTACTCCTACTCATCCTTTTACAAGAGTTTTTCTTTGCCATTCCCTGAGACATCCTGCAAGTCTTCGTTTTCTTCTCATTCCTTAGGGTTTTCCTGCATTTCCCGTCATAATTTCGTCTCGTTTTCTTTGTCTGCCACTTCTCCACTCCTGATACTGCCCCTCTTCTTGCTCATTATATATATTTATAATAATCTATATATAATAATATATGATATATATATATATATAATATATATATATATATATATATATATATACTATTATACTATATATATATATATATATATAATAATGCATATAACCTTATTGTAAAATAAATTTGATAAAAAGAAATAAATCATATTGGAACATGATAAATTTTAATTTAATTTCCGTAAAAACTACCATCATAATTCCATAGTAAATATAAATGTCACAGGCCTGGCATCTTCTACAGATTTTTCTGTAGATTTCATTTTAAACTGGCAACGTTGTTTAAACTTTTACGTTATTCTTCTTCTCGGAGAAGGAAAGGGTTTTTTTAAAGGTGCACCAACTTATAGATAAGGTAAATTTTGGTTAGAAGAATGAAATTGTGATATTTATGACTAATAGTTTGTACTTAATAATAATTGTAAATAATATAGTAATATAATAATATAATAATATATTATCTAAAATAATAATAAATCCTAATTATAAATAATAATATATATTAATAATCATATAATAAAATATTCAAATAATAATAATAATAATAATAATAATAATAATAATAAATATTAATAATAATAATAATATATAATAATAATAATAATAATATAATATAAGAATAATAATAAATATAGCAAAGATAACAATACATAACGATAAAAATGATAATTAAACATATTATAGAATAAGCGATTGATACCCATAGTTTAGATCTAGCATATATGGAATAATTATAAAAATAATAGATAATAATGGTTCAATAATAATAATAATAGGAAGATATAATAATTTAATAATATAACTATAATAATATAATGGAAACAAGTTGTATACATTGGAATGGCGCAGGCAAAGAAGGTGCGGTCGCCGGTGCGGTGCGCCGGCGGTGCGCGGTGCGTGCTTCATGACGCCCAATTCTAGTGTCCCGATTGTGAGCTCTACTGAGCTGCCGGTGCTAACTAAATATACGAGTTGCGGCGAGTGGCGCAAAAAATTAAATTGGTGCAGTGCGGTGCATGGTGGCCTCACTCTGGTGTGGGGGTGCTGTGTGGTTCGGGCAAATTTCGAATTTTCTCAGTTAACAACAAAAAGTTCTGAATAAAACTCTTGAGCCTGGGAGCTGGACGCTGAAATAAAAGAAATTTCCGGCAAAAGAGGAGAATAGAGATAGAAGGTTATAAGAACGAACCGGTGGAAGTTGTAAGTCGGAGTACAGGAGCTGGAGTCGGGTGTC
>JABUQX010007768.1:0-25000 GCA_015478945.1 Trachelipus rathkii | reverse complement strand
TACTAATAACCATGTATAAACTATACAATCATAATTAACAATCCTTTGTTATTGTTCCCATTGTCAACTAAATCATTGAAGAAATATCTAATTGTTAAATTTCCATTATCATTTGATCTGTTTAATAAACACTAATTAGACAGTGCTATTATTTTAATCACAGATATAATTGATTGCATGTCATTATTTAATAGATGCCTTGAGATTCTCGGCGTATATCTTTGGTGAATCCCAGTAGTGACCCGGAATTTAATTACAGGTAATTAAAACACCCTCTGATTTGGAGTCAAATACAGTGAAAATTGCCGGTGTAATCAAAATTTTTGAAAAAAATCTGTGTTATGAAAATAAACCTTTAGTGCGAATAAACAAAGTGTGATTTTAATCATAAATAAACTGTGTAAATCAAATATTTAGTAACATGAAGAAGTAAACAATCTATAATTACTAAAAATAATAAGAAATAAGCCGTTCCTAAAATTGAAAAAAAAAAAAAAAAAAAAAAACGCGGGTAGAAAAAGGAGACCGACGCTGCCCAAACATTTGAAATTTTCAAACGAATTCCAATCTTAGGCTTACCGTGGCGGAAGCATTAAAATAAAGTCTTTATAGTCGCTAAAAGGATGGTTCAACGAAAAGACCCTCTCAAAGACTCCAAAAGAGTCACTCAACGAAAGACTCTCCCAAAGACTCCAACCAAGTCTCTCTAAAACTTCCCCTAAAACAGAAAAAAAGGGAGAATAGAAAAATCAAACCCCCTACAATGCTTGCTCAATTCCCCATGAGCGAAGAGCAGTCCAGCTCTTCTGAAGTTGATACCCGAAAAAACACTCCTCCATATACCCCTGCGGGGGGAAAGTCAACTACAAAACCCCATTCTACCCAAATTCAATTTCGAACGAATTTAACGGAGAAGAAGAAAAAAATAAAATATTTCATTAATAAAATAATAGACCTACTTATTAATAATACTGTAAATAAGATTGAAAATAATGCTGGAAAATAATAATAATAATAATAATAATAATAATAATAATAATAATAATAATAATAATAATAATAATAATAATAATAATAATAATAATAATAATAATAATAATAATAATATATCATAAATATAATATAAATAATATAATAATAATAATATAATAATAATAATAATAATAATAATAATAATAATATAATAGTAATAATTTAATCGATGAAAACCAGATGTGCTATTTAATAATGCTGTACATAAAGACATGCATACTATATCTGAAGACAGTGTGAAAATTTTACAACATAAAAATGCCGACATGGTTCTGTACCGTAATATGAACAATAATAAGAATGTTATTAAAAACAATGAAAGTACAAAATAAGAATAAAAAGATCGCACCCCAAAATTACGTTAATGCAAATATAAATGATTCTATAGTGTTTGTCAAATCCAACGCATGATGGATATTTTTTTATATATGATATCCTGTAATAATTTTCAATATTTCAAACCATAATATAGTGAAAGGTGAGAAAACAACTCAAACAGACTTCCTATCACAGCTTTTAAGAATCATTAGCTGAGGGCGTTCGCGCTAAAAATAGTCTTTGACGATGCCGCGAGAGAAAGTCGAGTTTGAAATATTTTTCCGCCGAAAGCTATCTAAATACGTTGCCAACCTTTAAAATAAATGTAAACCGTCATAAGAATAACTAGAAATTAAAAACATTTCTTGCCATTGATTTATATAATCTTAATAAAATTTACATTTTTTTTCTGATGAGTTAAATTGGTTTGACGGAATGAGAATATGCTTTTGTTTGATGTCATTAAAAATTTTAAGATCAAACCAGAATTCCAAGGAAGCAGTTGTTTGACGAATATGATATTAAAATGAGAGTATGTTATTGTTTTGTTAAGCATTGATGAACTTTATTAAGAAAAATAAAATTTTTATATAGATTTAATAACAAGGGTATAGAAATTTCTTTATCATCCGCAATAACAAATATGGTAATGTATGAATTAAAATAGGTAGCATGATAATTTTTAAGTAGATTCCATTTCCTTTTCAAAAACTTTCTAACTATCTTAGCCTCTATTTCTTATAATAATAAAATAAAAATAAAAGTGTATAATAACTGTGAAACTTGCGAAATACCAACAAAGCAACTGAAGTCGGAAGAGAAAAAGAAAAAAAGGAAAATTGCTCTAAAACACACGTGAACAGCTGGTCAGGTTATAAACAAACGTTCAAAATTCGACTTTGTCTTAATGGTAACGAACTCTACACCCACGACCGCAGATACGAAAGCTCCAAAACAGTTCACCTTAAAAAAAAAACAAGAAAAAAAAACAAAAGATCAAATAAAAAGAATGAAGAAAGCAATAGCAAAGAAGAAGAAAAAGAAGGAAATATCATTTTTTTTCATTCCGACATTGATGAAATTTAAATGTAGGATGATCAATTCCTTCGACTTATTTGAGAAAGTGCAATTAATATATATAAACTACCGAAAAGGCTTTGCAGAGAACAAACAAATAAGGAAAAAGAAACGATTATTTTATGTCTGAAATTCTGACTTTAGAAGAAAGAGAAAAATGAGAACCACTGAAAACGAAAAGAGTAAATAATAGAAAATTGAAAAATATTGGTAAATAGTTATACGTGACGAGGACTACAAGTATAGTTAGGAAAATGTCATGGGTATACGAGACTAATATTTATAAAAGTTTTCTTCCAAATTTCTCTAATTAGTGTTTTCTGTTCTTTCCCTTCATCTTCCTCATGCATGTGTTCTAATTCTCAAAAGGTTGGGTGAATAGAGATATGAATATCGGTAAACCCTCGCTCACGAAGTGTATAGGGCTATCCATCTCTCTTAAACAGCCATGTGTACCTATGTAAAATCATTAAAACCATTTAAATTTGTTACCAACCGAGCTTGTATAAAAGACTGTTAGAAAAGGCATCCCCGAAGGGAAGGGGCCAGATTTGAATGTAAGATGCGAGGGCGTCTTCAACGCTCTCATGATCAGGAACTGTGCCTCGACATCGTGCCCAAGGAGGATGTGGTGCTCCCACTCCTTCCTTATTACATAATTACTAATAACCATGTATAAACTATACAATCATAATTAACAATCCTTTGTTATTGTTCCCATTGTCAACTAAATCATTGAAGAAATATCTAATTGTTAAATTTCCATTATCATTTGATCTGTTTAATAAACACTAATTAGACAGTGCTATTATTTTAATCACAGATATAATTGATTGCATGTCATTATTTAATAGATGCCTTGAGATTCTCGGCGTATATCTTTGGTGAATCCCAGTAGTGACCCGGAATTTAATTACAGGTAATTAAAACACCCTCTGATTTGGAGTCAAATACAGTGAAAATTGCCGGTGTAATCAAAATTTTTGAAAAAAATCTGTGTTATGAAAATAAACCTTTAGTGCGAATAAACAACTTGGCGCATATCATAAAATAAACTGTGTAAATCAAATATTTCAGTAACATGAAGAAGTAAAATCTATAATACTAAAATAATACAAACCATAATTAAAACTAAAATTGCAAAAAAAAAAAAAAAAAAAAACGCGGGCTAGAAAACAAGGAGACCGACGCTGCCCCAAACATTTGAAATTTTCAAACGAATTCCAATCTTAGGCTTACCGTGGCGGAAGCATTAAAATAAAGTCTTTATAGTCGCTAAAAGGATGGTTCAACGAAAAGACCCTCTCAAAGACTCCAAAAGAGTCACTCAACGAAAGACTCTCCCAAAGACTCCAACCAAGTCTCTCTAAAACTTCCCCTAAAACAGAAAAAAAGGGAGAATAGAAAAATCAAACCCCCTACAATGCTTGCTCAATTCCCCATGAGCGAAGAGCAGTCCAGCTCTTCTGAAGTTGATACCCGAAAAAACACTCCTCCATATACCCCTGCGGGGGGAAAGTCAACTACAAAACCCCATTCTACCCAAATTCAATTTCGAACGAATTTAACGGAGAAGAAGAAAAAAATAAAATATTTCATTAATAAAATCCAATAGACCTACTTATTTTATTAATATTGTAAATAAGATTGAAAATAATGCTGGAAAATAATAATAATAATAATAATAATAATAATAATAATAATAATAATAATAATAATAATAATAATAATAATAATAATAATAATAATAATAATAATAATAATAATAATAATAATAATAATAATAATAATAATAATAATTTAAATGATGAAACAGATGTGCTATTTAATAATGCTGTACATAAAGACATGCATACTATATCTGAAGACAGTGTGAAAATTTTACAACATAAAAATGCCGACATGGTTCTGTACCGTAATATGAACAATAATAAGAATGTTATTAAAAACAATGAAAGTACAAAATAAGAATAAAAAGATCGCACCCCAAAATTACGTTAATGCAAATATAAATGATTCTATAGTGTTTGTCAAATCCAACTCATGATGAATATTTATATTATATGATATCAAATAATAATGTTCAATATTTAAAACCATAATATAGTGAAAGGTGAGAAAACAACTCAAACAGACTTCCTATCACAGCTTTTAAGAATCATTAGCTGAGGGCGTTCGCGCTAAAAATAGTCTTTGACGATGCCGCGAGAGAAAGTCGAGTTTGAAATATTTTTCCGCCGAAAGCTATCTAAATACGTTGCCAACCTTTAAAATAAATGTAAACCGTCATAAGAATAACTAGAAATTAAAAACATTTCTTGCCATTGATTTATATAATCTTAATAAAATTTACATTTTTTTTCTGATGAGTTAAATTGGTTTGACGGAATGAGAATATGCTTTTGTTTGATGTCATTAAAAATTTTAAGATCAAACCAGAATTCCAAGGAAGCAGTTGTTTGACGAATATGATATTAAAATGAGAGTATGTTATTGTTTTGTTAAGCATTGATGAACTTTATTAAGAAAAATAAAATTTTTATATAGATTTAATAACAAGGGTATAGAAATTTCTTTATCATCCGCAATAACAAATATGGTAATGTATGAATTAAAATAGGTAGCATGATAATTTTTAAGTAGATTCCATTTCCTTTTCAAAAACTGTTTGACCTCCTTCCAAAATTTGATGAACTCGAGCTTCAATTCATTGTCCCTACGAAGCTGAAAAAGTTCATACAGATAAAACTGATAGTGTGGACGGGAGAGTTTGAACATTTTGTTTGACAATAAGATTGATCAAATAAAACGTTTCAAAATTCCGCTTCCACACTGTTTAATTTTATTTGAAAACTTTTTGTTTGGTTTCGTAGAGACATTAAATTGATACTCTTGCTCATCAAACTTTTGGGGAGGTGTTCAAACTTCTCTCAGTTCAAGTAAATCATTAGTTTTCACTGTTTCACGCAGCGTTTTACTGGATACAATATGTTTGATCAAGCAAATCGTTACGTGTAGATTGACCGTAATACTGTTATCTGGATTTTTGAGATGCTCCTTTTGTGAAATGTTGAGATACTAGTCGGCTATATACTTAGTGTGCGACATTCTCAGGTTGAGAGTATTTGTTGTATATCCGATATAAGTGACGTTACATGCACTTGCAGAACATTTAAGTTGATACACAACGTTACTACTCTATCCGATCGAAAATGCTTCACAAGTAGAAAAGCACGACCTCAGTGGCTTGCAGTATGACCTTAAAATCGTATATAAGTCTTCTTCCCGGTCTTTGCTTTATATGCTCTTTTTTAAAATAATTTTTAATTTGTTTTCTTCCTTCTTTTTTCTGACAATATTTTCAGTTTTCATCTTTAACCAAAACCGAGTCTTTTTCTGTTTTTTGTTTTGATAAATGAAGTTCATCCCTTGGCTACGCCCACAACGTTTGTTTTATACCCCTTTACAAAACTCCCCCTCTGAATAAAATTTACATGTTTCTTCCTTCAGATTTAACTCCTTTCACTGACTCAATTCACTTTTTTTTCAAGTTCATCCTGAGCAGCCCGATCCCAACGCCATATCATCACTAGTACCACCGCTTAAACCAATTTACTATTATCCATCCTTTATATATAACCAGAGTTCAACCATACTTAATACGACACCGTTTATTGCATTCCCTTTTAATCTAAATAAATTAGGGGCTAACGAGGTCCCTAACAGCGTTCATTCCTCATTTTTATTCATTCTTCTCACACCGGTATAGCACTTCCTGTATTATAATGTATCTACCTGAACTAGATTTACGCATTAATGATCTATACTTGCTTTATTCCGATCAGCATAGTTTACATACTATGACATTAAACTACGTGAATAACATTGACTCCTCATGCAGAGTAGAACACTTGCGTACTCAAGACTTAGTCCCTTTGTATTCACCAAGGATTTAATTTCACCAGCAACTTTCTTACTACACTCTGCATCTATCCGTTCCCTTTTCTCCAACATATAATATTTAAATATAGATACTTGTTCCAATTGCTCACTATCGAACATGATTTCACAAAGCAGACTCTTCACATCCAGTACCATCATCTTGCTCTTATCTACATTTACTTTCAAACCCCTCCTTTTACACACTCTGACAAACCACTCTACCAGTCCTCTCAAACTTTCCTCGGATTTGCCACACAAAAACAAATTTTCAGAGTACAATAAGCAGGTCACCCTACACTCTTCTTTATTCTCCATCGTTCTAACACCTTTTCATACCACCCCTACTTCTAATTCTTTTATCACCCCACACATATACAAACTAAATTGTCATGGAGACTTTACACATCCATTCCTCACTCTAGTAATATTAAACCATTCACTTTTCACTCCTTTTATTCTTACATACGCTTCACTATCAACAAACATACTTTTTATTTCGTTCTGAAGTCTACCACTACCATCATTTATCACTGCCACAGAGTTTCCCTATTTATCCTGTCACACGCCTGTTGCAAGTCCATAAAACCTAAAACAATTCTTTCTCATTTTTTTCTCATTACTTGTGTTTCAATTTTGAAAATTTAATCTATACATCTTCTACCAACTCTCAAATGCACCTTGTTCTTCGCCAATCAGTCCTTCGAAGCGCACTCTTTTCAACAAAAATACCAGCACTTTAATATCTTCCATACAACACCTCAGATAAATTCAATCTCCCCTATAGATTTTTAAATTCCCCTTCATGTCTTCTTCTCTTACCTTATATAAGGGTACTATTACAGCTCTCCTAATAATAATAATAATAATAATAATAATAATAATAATAATAATAATAATAATAATAATAATAATAATAATAATAATAATAATAATAATAATAATTAATAATGATTTATTTATGTTGCATAATAATAATAATAATAATAATAATAATAATAATAATAATAATAATAATAATAATAATAATAATAAAATCATAATATTAAAAAGGAAATAAGAATAAATATAATAAAAATTTTTTTTGTCTCAAGAGTGGGTGTACAGAGACCTCCACAGTACACAGGAATGTGGCTATACTGTGTCAGTATACTAACTACAGGGTAAGTCATTATCAGAACGAAATATGGACTTCGCTGAGATGGTTAGATTTTATATAATATGTTCAGTTCCAACAGGAAGGCAAAAACTCGATCACTACGAAAGTGAGAAGATTCAGAGAGGATGTGCGGAAGGCGATGTCTGGAGGTATCTGAGCCACATCAGGGAAGATTAAGGGTCGAGTATGGGTCTTCGCAACCCACAAGATATATGAATGAATGCAAGAGGACAATTGGAGGAGCAAAATGTGCATTTCGGGGGATATCCCGCGTCATAAGAAATCCATGGATGAGGTTGGTATGACCCAGACGTAATCGAGCCAGGTATCATCCTAAAGGAGGCAACTCTTCCTACTTAGTATGGATGACCACTATGCTCCATCATGACGGTTTGACGTTTCGTTAGCTTAGCTCCAAGACGAGCATTCCTCTGCCCCAATAATGTTTGCCACCCAGAGAGGAAACCCCGAAGGTATAGTGATGATTAGATCTGTAGTAGAGGAATGGCTCGTGGCGTAACAACAGTAGTAAAGTCATTGAAGATTTGACACCCATGTGCATTGCAGCGTGTTTAGGTTCCCTATCGCTTGTTCGTTTCCAGGAACCCAACAGAACGCGATTCTGTGCTCTCTTTTCATAGCAGTAAGCCAGAGAGCCTTTTGAGGGCATGTAAACCAAAGAGTTACGGTCGATTTCAGTCAAGCAAATCCGGAGAGCGCTTCTAGCAATCGGCATAAAGGGTAAGGTTCAAGGATTCTGTTGCATCACCATGACACGCTATCAGTTCAGGCCAGAAAAAGCAGACGAATACGACTGGAAGGGTGTGGGGATGCAGTTATTCTGGAAACACAGCCGGAAGCCCCCCACCCTCCTTCCATTTTGTAATCATCAGTGCAAACTGCCATAGAGTCACTACGAACTTCCCCATGGTGCATAAAGGATCCACCAACTGTACTGGGTGTGCCTCTGCCTTTGTTAAAGATTGGAAACCGTTGCAAACAGCAGGAGGCGGTTAAACCCACTTTGAATAGGTGGAGTTGAAATCATAGAGCATGACCGCTCGCTGAGGAAGGTTGAGGAAAGCGAAGATGGAATTAGCAACCCCAGCAAATGGCCAATAAGAAGGGTTGAGATGAACGAACTCTATTATAGATGCCAAGGCAGATGAGGTAGGAACCTGAATATAGAGGAATAATGATCACATGAGCTGTTCCCTCCTGCCTCTAACTCCATGTTTTCCCTCGGACTTTAGAGGTAAGGTGCCGTAAGAGATCCAAGGAACGGTGGCAACTAGCTTTGAAGTGAGCAATGTGAGGGAGGTACGCGAGGCGCTCGTCGAGCAGCAGACCCAAGAAACTCATCGTCGGCTCCACACGGATGGGGGAGCCATAGAGGCGTAATATTGGAAGCTATTGTATTCGACCTCTTCGACGAGGATTTTTCCGGAAAAGCACAGCTTTAGTTTTTGACGTAGATAATGTAAAGCCACTTGCAGAAGACCAAGAAGAAACCTTTTAGATGGCAATCTGAATTTGATACACCATACAGGGAAGTTTAGCTCCAGTGATGTACAGGGCAAGATCGTCAACATAGATGGAGCAGCGCATCGAGTTCGCGATGGAATCGACTACATTGAAACCTACTGTGAAAAGCAATACGCTCAGCACACTGCCCTGAGGCATCCCTTCGTCCATGACAAAACGTCTCGACAGTATGGTTCCACAACGGACTTGAAACGAACGATCCGAAATTAATATCTGAAGGAAGAGGGGGAAGTTGCCACCTGAGGCCCAATGAATGAATGCTTCGCAAAAACCCCATCCTAAACGTGTTATCATACACCTTTTCGAGGTCAGAGAAAACGGCCAGGGCCATTTTGTTGAAACCAAATACTTCACGAACGTCGTTGAGTAGAGCGATGGTGGCGAAAACCAAACTGATAGTTAGAAAATGCATGGAGCTACTCCACCGTGGAAATAAGATGGAAGTCACCAATCTCTCCATGAGCTTGTCTGTATTGCAGGTCAATGAAATAGGGCGATGGTTATCATAAGAAATTGGATCTTTCCTAGGTTTGGGAATGGGAACAATATATGCAGTAAACCAGTCAGGAGGGAAGATTCCCTCCGCCTATATTCTATTATATAAGCTGAGAAGGAAATCTCGTCAATGCCAGGAGCTCCATTCTTACATAATTTTAGGCGTCCTGGAACTCTGCTCTGGTGAATAATCTGTTGTATGGAAGGTCTTCTCCAGGGGGAACATAAAAGTCGGGAGTCTCCACATGCAGGTGGTCAGAACGAAAAGGTTCATGATACCGGGAGCAGCTGGAGCAGGAAGCCATGTGATAGCCCAACTCGTCCGCCACGACCTCGGAAGCAGAGATGACATCAGAGGTATGCGGGCCGTAAGCAAGGAGGATTGGTGGATCTGTATTTTTTTCGTGAAATTTTTCGCACAACCTTATGGACCGATGATACAGGCGTAGAAAAATTAACGGTGGAAACGTAGTTACGAAAATAGTTTTCTCGTTCCTCGATTAATACTACCCGGGATCGGACTGCTGAAGCTTTAAAAAGAATCAAGTTGGATGGTAAGAGAGTTTGTTTATACAGCCTATATAATTAACACTTTTCATGATTAGCCCGAGCATATTCTTGGTTCCACCAGGGAGTTGTCGATTTTAGGGTCCCAGATGAACGGGATATATGGTCCGTTGCCGCCTGGAGGATTGCTTCCTGAAAATAGGTGAGGGCATCCGCCGGCGATGAGAACAGGATAGTTTCAGAAAAAATGGAAAAGTAAGTGGCCTGATGAAAATAAGACTAGTCTGTTCTGTCATATCGCCAGCCAGAACAAGGTTGTTGCTACGGACTGTGGCTGAAGGATGGAATCACGATTTGGTAGTGATCACTTCCACAGAGGAAAGACGACCTTTCTCACGCAAAACGATCTAAAGAAGAGATTGAACACAACGAGACGTCAACACAGGAAGAAGTGCCAGTCTCAAAACGTTCAAATGTTGCAAGACCCATGTTGAGACATTCTAATGAGAAATCCTGCAGAATAACCAATCGGCATTGGGGGATGTAACAGTCTCCCCACAAAAAGTGGTGGAAGTTAAAGTGACCGAGGACTAACATGAGCAGTGGGAGAATCTTACAAAATGCGACAGGTTCTTCTTAGTATATTAACATCTGAGTACAGTGTAAGTGGTGTTTCATGGTGGATACGAGCTAATACGGCATGTAAGGGAGTAGATGGGGGAAGTTCAGTGTTTGGATTTGTCAGTCGTCTCAGAGGATAAAGTCTGAAGATCCCGTGAGCCGCTTGACGACCCACTGACCAAAATGTCAACCCCGGGGAAAGAGAAAGATCTTGCAATGGGGATATGTGACGACTTCTCTGCTTACGAGAGGGGGGGTTCTGGCAACCACAGGAGAGGGCTCTCCGAAGAAGCGTGCCAAGTCGCACTCCACATCTAGAACACACTTCTCATATTGAGTACCCCTGTCAGATATCTCAGCACACTGGGAAGATGGCTTTGCCCCTCTAATGGGTGCATGAACAAAGGCCGAGAAAGATTGAAGGGAAGAACAATTAGGAATGGTGTCATAGGAAGTGTTAGGAGGCACATTGGAAGGCAAGCGTGTGGTGTCCGTAATCAAAGTCTCGGGAGCCATTCGCAGCCAAGAATTGCTAAATGGCTCAGGCGATGGCTCTGAATTCAAAAAGGGTGGAGGTGAAGAGGTAGGCAAAGAAGAAGATTCCTCCCTCCTGATCCCACCACCAGCAGACTCACCCTCAACGCTCAACAAGACGGCGCCACCTCTTTCCGAAGAACCGTGGTTGCGTAAGGTTTCATCCAATACCTCCCCTGACCTCTTCTTGATTGGGACCCCAGTTTTAACACGTTGGAATCCCATGGATGAAGAATAATCTGAAGAGTCCGTTGTGGCATCCAAGTAAGTATCAGAATCACTTGAAAGTTGTGAAAGCGAAACAGTTTTAGGCGGTGTGTGGAACAATTAGATCAGAACGGGGAGAAGTGGATCCACTATTCTGTATTTGTCCACTTGAGTTGAAAGAGCTGCATTCCGGTTTTGGCAGGAGAGAGCCAGATCCCTCAGTGCAAACGAGTTCCTTTTGTTTCAAGAAATCTGTGGCACCATATGCAAGCAAGTGCGGATGTCTGGTCTGGGAAGAACCACTCTTGGAACGTTGATCACGACCTATAAGAGGGTCTTGTTGTTTCCACATGGAAACCGAAGCAAGTCGTTTAGGGAGATATTATACAATTGAACTCAGAGGTTGCACATACATGGACGTTTGCCATCGACCTCAGAGGCGAAACAGGTCTCAAAATCAATAGATATCCCCTTGGGGGCGGCATGTACATCTGCGAGGTGAATATCATGAGAGAGGGTCGTGTGTTGGTTATGACTAGTGGTCCGGCTGGCCATGGTGGAGAGTTGGGAAGACAATTGTCACGAGCAATAGGAATCATAACTTCAGGTGATCCATTATCAGGTATGAAAGTCGTAATGAAAGAACGAGAAAGTGGAACAAGTTCTGAACACAACGCCCGGGAGCGATGTGCAATGTTAGAGACAGCCGCACAAGCATTGTTCGTTACTGTAGCATAAGAAAGAGGAAGATGAGAGAGCTTCTCCTATGCATGGCGGGTAGCCTCACGACGGTCATACTTATGAAGAGCGCACTGCTCAAGGATTTCATTCTACAAAGCGAAGAAGGGACAGTGGACAGAGGAGGCTGGGTGGGAACCCCTGCAGCTAGGACAAGTAGGATGTTATTCACAGTTGAGATGGAAACAGCTTCCACATGTTGGATCCAAAATTATGGTCTGGGGTGACCGTCAGTATTTATCGGGGTGACCAAATTTATGGCACTTGAAGAATCTACTCGGGAAGGGAACATAGGTCCCAACCGTGTGCAAAATAAAACCAAGTTTTACTTTGGTTGGAAGGAAACGAACAGAGAAGGTAAGTAGACGAGGGTTCGTCGATGTGGGGTTCTCCTTAAGTGAAGGGAACCTATAAACGACGGTGATAGGCACGTTGTATCTGTAAGTGAACGAGAATGTCATCCGAAGAATCGGAACAGAACTCCAGTTCCATTTTATGCGTTACGAACAAAAAGTCAGGTTTAGAAATTATAGTAATCTTCCCCAGATGTGATAGGGAAGCAAGTTCGTGGCTTTGGGTTCTAGAGGCAGTACAGACACAAAGATGGAACCTTTCCTCATTGGTGTAGCCTGTGGATCAGTTGTTTGAAGAGCAGCTCCCAAAGCGTCACTAAGGATGAGCTGGCTTATAGCAGTCAGTGGATGTGATGATGTCGAATGCAAATAAAAATAAAGCGGATACGAAGTAAGACTTGGGACCCCTGGAGGGGGGGTTTGAGAAAGCGATCGTTGGAGATTGTTTATTCTGACGTTTAGGAATGAGACCCTGCTGACGTGTAGGGGCTCCTGAGATTGCTGATGCGAGGTTTAAGTGATTAGGGTGTTCTGAGAGGTCGGAATAGCGTCCGCCGGTCTAAACGGGGTAGTACTAGAAACGGATCCGTTTTGAAGGACTATCGGTTGGGGTGGAGGAGTATCAACCATTTCATCAATAAGGGCGGCATCAAAGCGCCTATTGGCCTCTGGTCGATAATTGGAAAGGAAGGGATTGGGGGCCCGACAAATGGTGAATTCCGCCATTCTTTAAAGTGTTTTTATTTTTATTTTTACAAATAAAAAATCTCCTAGTAGACATCCGTTTTGCAATAAATGAACACAAATACAGTAATACAAATGATGAATATAAATATAAATCCCGGGAGTGTAACCGCGGAAACTGCGCTCACCACAGGTCCGGTCCAGAGCATAACACCTCCCACTTAGAAACCTCAACCCGTAGGGTGGACCATGGGTGTGGCCTCGGAAAAGCCCTCCCAAAACTCCGCGTCCAGTACCCAAGATGAAAAATATTAGACATGCACCACATGGATTAAACGCGAAGCCCAAGATTATAAACCAAAGTGCAGAACAGCCCAGCCACCTCAGTGGTTAGGCAAGGTTCGGGTCCTCAACAATAGGCGGCCCAGAGAAAGGCGAGAAAAACCGATTTTTTAACTGTACCCTCACCTAAGGAAGAGGAGGGCAAGATGGGCATATGATGCGCACAGAGACAACAGCTCGATAGTCACCAGGATGCAGGAGGAGAATGGGGAGAATCTCGAAAGAGATATCAGGAATAAGTAGGATAGTAAATACAGAAAATGGAGAATAGGGGATAAAAACTGGGAAAGGAATGGTTAAGAAGAACGGGATACATAAAATATAAGAATAATAATAATAATAATAACCACCAGAAAAGCAATAAAGAAAACATCAAGAACAAGAATAATAATAAAAATTACAATAATGATATCAATAAAATAAAAATAATAATATCCTAAAAGAAATAGGAGGAAAAGACAAAGTAATATTAAAAAAAAGAGGGAGGGAAAGATAATAAACAAAAACATTAAGCGTAAGTCTTCAACATATACAATTCGAAAAAGATAACTGAGCCTCCCCCTACCCACGGAAAGGTGGGTACGTTAACGGGGATAATGATGATGATGATAATAATAATAATAATAATAATAATAATAATAAAATCATCTACCTTCCTTAACAGATGTTACTCCTTCTCCAACACTTTCAACAATGCCACCACCTTCATGGCCCAAAATACATGGAAAAATTCCTTCTGGATCGTGACCTCCCAAAGTATAAGCATCAGTATGACAAACTCCAGTATAAAGTACCTTATATGATATATATATATATAGTATAATTATATATATTAATAACTATATATATATATAATATATTATTATATTACTATATTATATAATTATATATAATTATGTAAGGAGAGATTCAGGATACCAATTTTATAGAATGGTCCTGAAATAGGATGACCCTATACAGATACGGTGAGATGTTATCTGTCCCTAGATATATAAATAATATAATAATATTTATATGATATATCGAAGTTTTTAGTATACTGAAATCTTTTTCTACAAAGTTAATATTTCTAAGTTAATGAGTTTATAAAACAGAATTTTTAGCAGTTCGATTAAAAGAAATATATATATTTAGAACATCATAAATTAAGAGAAGAGCAGCAGACGATAACTTCTGACACTCTTCTTAACCCGCTAAAGCTTCGCCTAAGGGGGTAGATGTCTCCGAACCTCGATATTCTTGTACCACTGCGTCACACAAATGCAGATTTATCGGAGGTGAACTGGTTCATACGTCTCACATACTATATCACAAGTCAATTACTCAACTATACCACTTGATTTTAAGAAAGGTTGGTGAAATGACACCCTAGTGATTTTTCATACTTTTACTATAGAATTATAACAACTTATAACACAAAGAATTTTACACACTCAAGAAATACATACATACTACAGACCAACCTGATTAATGATAAGTAACCGGGGGCCGTATTAATATTAACTAATAGTAGTTTTATAATATACAAGCAATTCGAGAACGAGGGAGTGGGAACTTTAGAATAAATTAACACAATACTACAAAATTCATTTATATAAAATTTACAAAGTTATAATTAAATCATTTTTGTCCATTTCAGTTCAATTTATTTGCACTTTACCATTATCATTTCTTAGAAAAATAACTTATCTTGTTATTTCTGTTCAGTTTTCCTTTTTCCGTTAGAACGGAATTCCATCCAGTCACGTGATTTTCAGATTTTATTACGTTTGTGGGGATGTTAGAAGGGTTTGGGCGATTATTGACTTTCCGAAGTAGATTCGGGAAAGGGACGGTTAAGAAATTTGCCGCAGCGAAGTCGAATAATAGTGACCCAGAATTAGGACGACTTCTAAAAATCCCAGAGGTAAGTTCTATAATTAAGATGATTCCACGAAAAGGACCTAAAATAAAGACTTCGGCTATATGATAGCCCTGCAATAAAAACCCTGGGGAAAACATCATAGTGTAAGTTATTTCTTAAACTTTTCTTTTATATATTTAACATTTTACTTTGATCATTATTGCTTTTTAACTTAATTTTAATTATTCTTATAAAGAGTTTGCTTTGCAGATACTCACCCTATACGGAGGAGTCCGACTGAGAGGGGTCTTTATGAATTAACACAACTGGGGGATAAGGAAGTTCAGCAACAAAGTAACTGGAAACGATAAGTATTTTTGTATATTTTTCTTTATACATTCATGATTTAATAAATTAGGTTTAATTGATAAATAACATCACGTAACTTCCAATTGACATTATAATTTCCACTCACCTGTCAACGTCTTTTTAGAAATCTAACAGATGACTTCTTAATCCACAAGGTGGTGACTTCACCGAATTGTAAAGCATACGGGCTTTTTATTGCTTAATTTGACTTTGGGGACAATGTAAATTTCATATTACAATTTGCATTTAATACATTAATAAAAAAAACTTAAGACAAACAATTAATATTAATACCAATGATAAACAAATGATATAGAACACAGTTAGTAAATATGAGTTAACTTATTATTCATTTCAATTAATAATATCAGAAATAAAAAGTGTTTCGGAATGACTTTCTCAAAAATAACTAATAAAGACAAATTACTTTTTGTATCCAACATGTTCATTCTGAACAATGAATTCTAAACTCTATGAAAAACAAATAAAACATGAGGGGCGTTTCCACTCCCCCTCACATCCCCCCCCACTAAATCTAAACCCCCTCCCCTGGATTTTTAAATTAATTTATTTTACCTATCAATTAATTTAAAGGATTTTATCTAACAGTGATTTAGAATTCAAAGATTTCAGTAATCGGAGGTGAGATCAGAAAGAGTGGAAGGTTCATGAGGTTTCCCGAACGTTTATTAATAGAACTATGTATGTTATTTGAATACAAAATTAGTATATATCATTGAGACAATAGGGGATTTTTACTTTAAAAAACGAATAATTTTTGTGCAAGCAGGTGTGGCAAGAAAAGAGTATCTGTACCGAATATTGTGACTGCGGCACTTAACGCATACAAGATTCAATGATTATGATCAGTAATATAAGGTCATGAATGTCATAGGGTTTCCTACTGGGATAGGATAATTCGAACGTGACATGATAATATTATATATACACGACGTGCGAACACTACTTAATAGAAAATAAAGCACTATATTTCAGCATCATGGCTTCTAAAATCGGTTTATTAGGATGTAAACCATCCAGAATTAATGGTGAGATAATCATCAACGGTTAAACTTTTTAAATTAATCTTTGGTGAGGATTAATTGAGGGTGCGTATATTGTGTTTTAAAACGTAACGAACTGAATAATAATGCAAGCGACTTTGCATCCACGATTAAAATATCATCATTACACTTCCACGATACACTGCACTTAAGACCTTAATTAATTTCGTGATTCATCACTTTTACTCTTGACTGGTGGTAAAGATAACGATTTTGTTGAGTTATGACAGCAATCAGCTGAACAAAATAAATTCTATTATCATTTTTTCTAGAATGTTTGACTAACTAAGTTTATTTCTTCATATACCATTAGTCAACGCAAATTTTTTTTTTTTTTATATAGTTTCCGTCAATTTACATAATACCAAAAGAAAAATAAAAGTAAATTGAGAAATTTCACTAAAAAAATGTTGACATATACTAAATTAAATAAATTTATAAAATATGAAATTGTTAGACTGTTAAGGAAGAGAATTTATATATGGATGGCTGAAAACATCATTTTACACATTTTTGTTTTTTTTTTTTGAAAGTCAATTAATTTTACTTATCCAAAAATAAGTTATTCAGAATAACTTATAGTAGGGCCTATAAAGGTATCAGCTAGTTATTAGTTATATTTATAAAGTAGGCATTTCCCCTTTCCCCCCTTCCCTCCGGCTTCCCAAACCCAGAGGATAGTAGAGAGCAAGAAAGAGAAGGAAAAGAAATCAGTAAGTGAAAAGACATATTTTCATCTTTTATCTAATAAATCTAATTTATTGGATAAGACTTTTTGTGATTTATTATAGTTTTATTAACGGAGATGTTCTATTAATCATTTGAAGAAACTAAAATTTTTTTCATATATGTACAATTCAGGGTCAAGGCAAGGTGGAGAATTTTTTCAATATTTTATTCTAAGGTCAAGATTAAAATTTAATACTAAACCAGGGAATAGTATAGTATATAGTTTATCTCTAATACCATTCCAACACTACACGTTGATGACTCAAGGGGTGTTGATGCTCGACTTGGCGCCTGGTCCCTTGCTTCTTGTAAGTGGAGGCACTCGCATTTCCCCCAATTCTTTCTCAATTAATGTCCATTGTTAATTCACGTACTATCCAATTCACAATATTTTGAGCGCTCATCAAAAACCCCACCCCTCTCCAACTAGTTTGTATGGGGTTGTAGGGACGTAGTTGAGTAGGAAATGTCTATTCCTCCCAAGAGAGGTGAGCATTGATATCGTTCGGATGGGTGGAGAAACCGCACAGAAATTTTCATTCCGCATTGTGACAGCAGCCGAAATCATCAAAAGATGAAACGGAACGGGAATCTGGGGGTCTATAATAATGGCAGTTTCTGCATTTCCAGAGAGAGTTGGGACACTCAGAGACCATTGACCAGGAAGTGGTCTACTTTAAAAAACATATAATCACCATCTCCACATACAACAATCTTCAGGAATTGAAAAATGAGGAGAATTTTTGTTTACTCATGTAGATGTTGGATCATGACCAACAGGGGGATATTGAAACCTTGATATACGCTTAGGAGGATACAAATCATAATAATCCAACGTAGGGGTGGAAACGTTTTCAGTAGGAGATACAGGACCCATTATGGTCGACGAATGGGGATGAACATCACCCAATTTCCTGGACAACAAACTAGAAGAGGTTATGTCTTGTAGATGAGTTAGTATTTCCTGATCCTTTACATGGGGTAGAGAAAATTTAACTTTGGGAAGGGGTTTCTCAAGCCTATTAGAATTTAAACTGAGGAATTTCGGTTATCCAACAGAAATGACGGTTTTTCTCCCCTAGTTTTCTGTATTGTGTCAGAGAAATCAGGCAACCTGATATATTCCTCCATAGACATAGGATTCAAACTTAGAAACCCTTCAAAATCGGGTTCATTTTTATCTATATGATCAAAACTATCATCGAACAGAGACAGATATAAGGGAGGCTCACTAGATTCGCCGTAATGATCATCATATATTTTGCGAAAACCTTCGTCATCATCGTCATCGTCCATGTCCGTAGTGTTAGTATCGTCTATTAAATCGTCCTCCGAGAAGAAAACATCCCTGACTTCTCGATTACGGGAAAGGTATTTCCGCAAATAGTCAGGTATGTCAATCCATCCTCGCAAATGGGAGAAATGGACTTTTTGTTGTCGACTATAAGGATCATTCAATCGTTGTATAATGTACGTTACTTTATTACTATTTACTTCTAATACCACAAAAGGTCCCTCCCATCTATTTCTGAATTTCATGGCAGCACTTGGCCCCGTCCGAATAACTTTACGAGCAACCCTCTGCCCCTTCTTAAATGGTTTAAAATTCAAACTTCCTTCCTTCCAATACTGTGGGAAAGTATGAACCGGAGAATGGGACTTCTGTAATAGGAAGTCAGAAGGGGACATGTCTAAAGCACTATGGGAGGTATTATTGTAAATCAGGATCGAAGAAGCTAATTCTTCATCCCATTTGGTGGGTTGATCCAATACCAAACATTTTAAAATTTGTATTAGGCTTCTGTTGAACCTCTCACAAATACTGTTACTAGCGGGATGAAGGGGTGAAATCCTGACGTGTTTAATATTATATTTCTGAAGTACCGCTTGAAATATTTGAGAGGTAAATTCAGTGCCATTATCCGTCAGAATTCTATTCGGTATCTTAGGAATAAATGGTAAGACTTGATGTTCTAATTTTCTAGAAACAGTTTGACTAGTTTTGTCTGCAATAGGGACAACTGATACCCATTTAGAGTAGTGATCAATAAAGACCATACAATACTTATTTCCCTTTGAGGTCTTCGGAAACTGTAATAAGTCCATAGCACATAAATCAAAAGGGGAATTGGCTAAGACTTTCAACATCAGTGGGTTGATATTTGAGGAATGGGTCTTTTGCATTTGACAAACGGGGCAGCAACGAACCACATCCGATATTACCTGGTTCACTCGCGGATGCCAAAAATGTTTGTATACCAAATGAAGTAGTTTATTTCGGCCAATATGGGCACAAGAGACGTGTAACCCAAGTACAATGTGCATCAAGAGATTTAAAGAAATCAGACGTAACAACTCCCCCGATCTGGTTTCATAATAGAGCACATCGTTCTGTACTATAATTTGTGTCTTATACCGCGTATACATTCGGGGTATGTGATTCCAATTAAAATTATCACCTGACCTTTTTAACCCTCGCAACATAAGTTGAAGAATACGATCATTTGATTGATCGCTTTGTATTTCTGCATCATCGACATTAGTATGTTCCACAACTATTGTTCTTATGGAAAGTACGTTTACTCCTTTCACTTCAGATTGATTTCTTCCTCCAATTCCTTCTGCGACCACCAGAACTTCATTATTAAGACAATATAATAATTATTGCTGAGTCATGTCAGGTAAGAGATGATTCTCGCTCAACGCTGGGGCACCTAAAATTAGTGGATGGTCTTCCATATATTCAGAAGGAACTATAAAGAAAGCGGATGGTTGGATTTTGTATCCAGTTGAGAAAACCAATATTAGATTGACATAATGATATATGGGAATGCGTTCCTTTCTCCCAAATCCACTAATAGCCCTGATACCTACTTTCTTTGAAAGCAGCATCTTATCCGTTAACCCAAGAGAAGAAATTGTCTCGGATCCCACTAAATTAACACCAGCACCGCTATCAATTAAACATTTGAGTGGGGAAGCATAAATTCCATCTACTCCGGCTGTCACCATCAGAGGGTCTATATCTTTCTGACAAAGGTTTATTTTTATTACCATATGCTCTGCTATTTCCATAGGATCCATTGTAATGGGGACTTCAACAGTGTCACTGACTTGATAAAGGAAATTTAAGGAGTCCTGATCGCAATCCTCTTCCACAGGGGGACTCAAGTCTGTGGGGACTAATAGTTTAAAGATTCTTCTCGTTCGTCCACCCCCTGGCATTGACCTTCGTAGTGATTCTTCTGACAATTATCACAGGGATTTAAATATGGGCGCAAAGGTAAAGATTTATCTTCATTTCTAAGAGACTGAGCCTGAACACGTTCTTCTTGAAACGTTGTATTACGGGGATTTACATTCTTAAAGTTACTATTTATGTACTCTACAGGGGACGTCAGAGCTACTGGTTCACGGGACGGGTTGTTTCCGCCAGAAGCTCCTCTGTCTGGACAATTCATACCAGGATGAGGACCTCTACAGAACGGACAAACAGGTTTACGGACATTTTGAGGTGATACGGGAGGTGGTTTGTAAGAACGGCACTCATTTCTTATATGTTCGCGTTTCTTACAATAGCTACATATTCCTAAATACTTGTAGCATTCTTTCACATACGATGTTTCTCTTATCTTCAGTGTTATTCCGTGGGGCAGAAGCATTGTTTTGGAAAGTACGGGTTATTTGGCGTCGTTCATTTCGGGGATAATTATCATTATTACGGGTCTTCTCAGGGAATCCACGACGGCTATCTTGATATTGGTAGAACCTTTCTTCAGCTGTTTGTCCGGCACTGCCAGAATTATGAGGACGACTATCTCTTGATTTAGAGCGTTTACTAACCTTTTGTCCTTGAAGGGTATCTGTCCAACTAGGAAGCAAAGAATCAATATGAATGACCGATTCCAAGGTTTCATTCAAGTCCTCCTTGGGTTGGTCCTGTCTTTTAAGTTTTACGGGGGTATCTCGGTACTCAGTGGAATATTGGGCAGAAGTTGTGGCTTCGCGATCATTAGATTCCAAGGAGTCCGCAAAATCCACAATTTTCTCCCAAGGGGTTATACCATGTCCATCCAAGTCTTTCATTTTCATATATTGGCGAACACAACTCTCTATGTATGGGGGTAAACTATATAAGAAGGCGGTCCGTAGAGAATCGTGCGGCCGCATATCGAGACCACGATATTCGGAGGAAACAAACATTCGAATGGATTCTCCTGTGAAGCAGAATGGTATGCACCCTTCAGGACTCATATTCGTTTTGGTATCATGGTACCAACACTGTTATCTGCAGAAAATAATCCTTAATCACTGTGGCGTCAATGTCGAACGGTCAGAGGCGACCTCTGTTTGCCTTTCAAAGCGCGCCCATTGGTGAGGGACGTTTGGGTAGTGCAAACTACAATAGGATTCAAGCTAAATACACCACCAAATCCTGTTCATCTTCAAATCTGTACTTACCGGGATCTACAACCTTAAGCTTTTGGGAATTTTTGAGAAGTTGGGATAAAAGCACAATGGCTTCTTCTAGAAGATCTATTCGTTGTTTTATTTCAGGGCCTGAGTACATTGCTTCATTGTCATATTCAGGTCTACGAGAAGGCCTTGTAAGTGACGGTTGTAGTAATTGTGGTTTATTTTGAGCTTTTCTAGGGATATAATGAGGATTTGGATTTATAGGAGGGTTTACCAGATCATCATGACGATCCGATAAGTCAATGGGGTGTTCATTTCCTGATCCTAATCCTAAAATTAACCTATTAGGGGAATACAAGGGAACTCCTGAGGTATGAGGAGGTTGTGAAAAATTATGGGCACGTTTTCGGTAATTCAGTATATCACTGCGTTGGAGTAAGTGTCTTTCCCGATTTCGAGGAGGTGAATAACTCCTACGCGGGTAAAAATCTTTTTCCATATAATTATCAGGAGCTCTGGCATTAAAGCCATTAGTAAAAGACTGATAATCTTGCGTCATTGGATCTAGAGTATTATAGTGTCTCTGATCAGTTCTACTTCTACTATCTACTCGTTGCATATATTCCTCACCATAATCAGATACTTCTGAGGTGTGGCGGGCGTATTGTTCATGCATCATTTCATTATTTTGTTCTAAACATACTTTTAATTTTTTTAAATTTGAAATGGAGTTTAATGCATCCGCAAGTTTCAAATCTCCACCTTCCACATTCTCTACTTTACTTCCCAACTTACTTCTACAGGATTCTATCTGACGTGAAGTAGGGGATTTTTGTTCTACGTCTATTTGGGCAGTGGCTTGTTTTTCTACATTTTGTCTTCCAACATCTACGAGGTCAGTATTACCTTCGGGATTATCAATAATGTCACCATTTTTCGTATCAGTATATGTATTCTTTATTTTCTCAAAGGGAAATTCCTTTTAAATCTACAAAATTGAAAGTTTCATGCCGTCTCTAGAACGCTTAAAAGATTTTTTAACATTCATTCGAAACCATGGGATTACAGAAAATCCTAGAAGCGAACCAAGTCACAAACCCTACTCCAAAAAAAAATGTAGCGAAGCCGGATGAGCTTGGATTCTGTTCAGACTTGTTGGCAATTTAATAACGGAGATAATTCCAGGATCACCAATATTTGTAGAGATGCCTAGAAATACAATCACGGGAATATTGCCGTTAACCATAGTATATATAAATAAATATTTTATATATATATATATACCCGAAAGGTCTTTTTATGCAAAATCTTAAAAGTTTAATATTTTTAAAGTTAATGAGTTTTAAGGAATTTTTACAGTCAGTTAACAAATATATATATTTACCCAAAACAATTTAAGAGAGCAGCGAGCGATAACTACGACGCTCCTCATAACCGCTAACCGCTTCAAAGGGGTGTCTCTCAGATTTCTTAAGTATTTGTGCCACTTTCGTCCCCACTGTGCGTTCATCGGTGGAACTGGTTCATAAGTCACATACTATATCAATCCATTCTCCTTCATGCCTTGATTTTTTAGAAAGGTTGGTGAAGAGTAACCTAATTGATTTTTCATACTTTTCTTGAATTGTAACAACTTATAACACCAAAGGAATTTTACACTCAAGAAATACATACATACTACAGACCAACCTGGTTTAATAGTAAGCTTGAGAGACGTATAATATTAATAATAGTAGTTTTATAATAATATACCAGTGAGCGAGGTGGGAACTTTAGAATAAATTAACACAATACTACAAAATTCATTTATTATAAAATTTACAAAGTTATAATTAATCATTTTTGTCCATTTCAGTTCAATTTATTTGCACTTTACCATTATCATTTCTTAGAAAAATAACTTATCTTGTTATTTCTGTTCAGTTTTCCTTTTTCCGTTAGAACGGAATTCCATCCAGTCACGTGATTTTCAGATTTTATTACGTTTGTTGGGTGTTAGAGGGTTGGGCGATTATTGACTTTCGAAGTAGATTGGCGGAAAGGGGCGTTGAAATTTGCTGCAGCGAGGCTGAATAATAGCGAAGTGACCCAGAGGGTGGGCATTTCATCCCAGAAGGTAAGTTCTATAATTAAAGTGATTCCACGAAAAGGACTAAAATACAGAACTGAAACATGTGATGGCTATTAAAAACCCTAGAAACATCATAGTGTGAGTTATTTGTAAAACTTTTCTTTATATATTTAGCATTTACTTTGAACGTGCTTTTGTGAACATTCGTGTATAATGGTTTGCAGATACTCACCCTATACGGAGGAGTCCAACTGGGAGGGGTCTTTATGAATTAACAACTGGGGGATAAGGAAGTTCAGCCACGGTAACTGGAAGCGGATAATATTTTTATATTTTCTTTATACATTCTTGATTTAATAAATTGGTAATTGATAAATAACATCACGTAACTTCCAATTGACATTATAATTTCCACTCACTGTCGTAATGCAGATGACTATTAATCCAGTTTGTTGACTTACCGTTAGTATGACTTTTTTATTTATTGGTATGGGCAGGATAGTGGCAATTTCAGTTTGGTGGTTTTAAGCATGCATGAAAACCAGGATTAAACAGATATAAAATATTAATGCAATGACTACAGAACAAAATAGATATAAACACATTAGTAATATGGGTTAACTTATTAATTTCAATTTTCAATAAATAAATAAGCTAGAAATAAAAAGATCAGAATGACTTTCGAATATATATAACTAATAGACAAAACTTTTTGTATCCAGACAAATAAATTCTAAACTCTGAAAACAAAAAAAAACATGAGGGGCGTTTCCTCCCCTCACATATATATATGTATATATATATATATATATATATATATATATATATATATCTATATATATATATATGTATGTATCATATATATATATAACTAATATATATATAATAATAATAATATGCTCTCTCTTATATATCATATATATATATATGTATATATCTCATCCTCTATCTCTTGCA
>JABUQX010007767.1:0-30000 GCA_015478945.1 Trachelipus rathkii | reverse complement strand
TATATATATATATATATATTATATATATATATATATATATATATATATAATATATATATATATATATATATAATATATATATATATATATATATATATATATATATATATATATATATATATATATATATATATATATATATAAGTTTGTATATAGCATTTTTTGCGTTTTACTGCTAGATTTAACTTTTTTCAGAAATTTTTTTATTGAAAGTCATTTATGATTCAATTAATTAAAAAATTTAAATCAAAAAACTTATATTTAACAAAGGACCCTGTGGGAAGGTATAAAGGGAAGGTTCTTCATACTTATCAGAATATTACTATTTCAGGGTTCACACTTTCTGGAAAGTCAGAGAAAAAAATCAGTCAGGGAAACGTTTTAAGATATGCTGAAAGTCAGGGAAATTTTAAAATTTCAAAAATATGAAGAATGATCCATGGAGCAAGTTACATATTTTTGATATTTTTTTCCCTTACTGTATAATTGTGGAATGAGAGAAGTATTTGATAAGTGAATGAAATGGATGGGCGAGGAACGACATTCCATAAATCTACTTCTATCCTGTTTCTTTCTATTTTTAGTTCACTGTTACCAACTATTCTTTCTATTCTGTCCGTAGAGGTTGTTCCAAGTTCATCCTTCAGATTGAAGGTGATTGGTATATAGATGTGTTTTAGACCGTATGACTTATGCCTTAATCTGTTAATATCATTTTCTTTTTAGGGGTTTATACTTTTTGAGGTGTGGTGGTGTTTTTTTTTTTTTTTTTTTTTTTTTTTTTTTTTTTTTTTTTTTTTTTTTTTTTTGAGGTTTGACGAAGTGATTTTGGATTTTTGTGCTGTTGAAGGTATTTATTATTTATTTATAAAATGACTTCAAACAAAAAAACTAACTTTAAGGACTACCAGTGGTTGGACGTCAAACTGAACCCACAGTTTATCAGGTGGTTGGGTAAAGGACCTGATAGTTCCAAGGCATACTGTAAAGTATGTAAAAAGAACTTTGATCTATCTAACATGGGACGCCAAGCCGAAGTTTCACATTCAAGAGGGGAAACATTTGAATTTAATCAAAACTCAGCAGGACCAACCATCATTGAAAAACTTTTTCGTTACGTGTTCTAATAATACAAATATTAGTGAAAGTGTGTGCACTGAAAATTATGTCATTCCATCAACTTCTAATCATACTCAACCGATTGTAAATGACCCTGAGTGTTATATTAATAACCAACCAAAACCAGTTTATCAATCAGTTTCATCTTTTTGCATTAAAGATAATATACACTACTTTGCAGTGAAGCTCATTCTACCCTTGAATTAAAATTCAAAATATTTTTGGATGGTGATTGTCCTTCTAAGAGACTTGATGAGTTTTTTTCTTCTATAGTACCTGGGAATCAATGTTATGCGGAATTGTGGCAAATTATTAAATTAGGACTGATATTTTCGCATGGAAATGAGACAGTGGAAGGAGGGTTTTCTGTAAATAAAGCAATTTTAGTGGAGAATCTGAAAGAACATAGTCTGATTTCTCAAAGAATAGTGCACAATGCTATAAGATCTCATGAAAGTATTCATAAAGTTCCTATCACTCAAAAAATGTTGACAAGATGTAAGAGCTGCCCATAGGAGATATGAAGGAACATCTCAAAAGAGTCAAAACAGAACAAAAAGAAGAATGAGAATCTAAAAGGTTTGAAAAAAAGAAAATTATTCATACAGATCGATAAATTTGAAGAGCAGAGAAAGATGTTAAAACTGAAAGCTTTGACAGAAGAAGACAATATAAAATCAAAAATTCAGATGCTTGAGAAGAAAAAGTTAACCTAAATATATATATGTATAAATAAAACTTTACTTTTGGAAAAAATAAAAAAAGGGAGTGCGTTGGACGGCTATGGGGAAGGTATAGGCCGATTTCTAAAAAAAAAAAAAAAAATTTTTAATTCATCAATGATGATGAACAATTTCTAAAAAGTAAGATTTTTCAATAATTTAATGTATGAACTGAGTAAATAGGCTGCCAATAATGATTAATAAATATTTTATTCGCCAAAAATAACAAACCCGCTGGTCAGGGAAAGTCAGGGAATTCAAATTCAAAATTTCAGTGTGAATCTTGTATTTATATCTCTTCCCATTATATATATATATATATATATATATATATAATATATATATATATTATATCATATATATATATATATATATATATATATATATATATATATATAATATATATAATATATATATATATATATATATAATATATTATAGATTATATATATATATATATATATATATATATATATATATATATATATATATATAATATATATATATATATATATATGTATATAATATAATAATATATATTATATATATATATATATATATATTAATAGATATATATATATATATATATATTACTAATATATATATATATATATATATATATATATATATATATATATAATATATCTATATATATATATAATATATATATATATATATATATATATATATATATATATATATCAAGGCGACTCCAGTAACTTTTTACTTCTCATGCCTTCTCTCTCTCTGTCTCTGTCTCCTACTCTCTCTCTCTCTCTCTCTCTCTCTCTCTCTCTCTCTCTCTCTCTCTCTCTCTTCTCTCTTTATATATATATATATAGTATAAATATATATATATATATAATATATATATATATATATATATATATTATATATATAATATATATATATATTATATATATATATTATATATTTATTTATTTATTTATTATTTTGCCTACACTCTTTCCCGCTTGAGCGGGGTTAGTGGTACGTACAGCCTCTCCCACACTCACACCTCCCCTCATCTCGCCCTCACCCACCTCCTCCACCCCACTCTATCCCTCGCCAACACCCTACCCCCTTCCTCCCTCCCTCCCTCCTCCAGCATCTCCTTTATTCCATCCATCCACCTCCTTCTTGGTCTCCCCCTTCCTCTCCTTCTTATCCCCTCCGCCTCCCAAACTCTCCTAACCACTCTCTGTTCCTCCATTCTCACTAGATGCCCATACCATCTTAACATTCCCTTCTCCGCTCTTCCCACCAACCCATTCCTCCCAATCACATCTCTCCCTCACCACCCTATTCCTAATCCTCTCCCTTCTGCTAACCCCACAACCGCTCTCAACCCCTTCATCTCAAATACTTCCAACTTCTTCCTGGACCTGGCATTCACCCCCACGTTTCACACCCATACAACACCGCTGGTACACAAATTTTTTCAAACATACTTATCTTAACTTTCTGTGATAAATCCCCCCCTTTCCATAATTCTCTCAGACCACTCAAAGCTCTCATTCCTTCTCCTACTCTATGTTCTATCTCCTCCTTCATCCCTCCCCCCTTACCCAAATCCATCCCTAAATCTCTAAAAATCTTACTTCTTCCAATACTACACCCCCTACTCAAACCTCTAACCCCTCCCCCTCCTCTCTTTCCTCATCCTCAAACACTAATACTTTACTCTTACCTGGATTTATTTTAAGCCCCTTTTGTCCACACATTCTCTCAAACTCCCCTACCAAAAACCTCAGCCCTTCCGCGTTCTTCGCCACTAGGGTCAGTATCGTCCGCAAACAGTATCATGTCACTTCCCTTCTATCATTTCCAATTCATCAATTCCACCCCCCTCCCCCCCTCACCATTCCTCTGCAAACACTCTCCATAAACAAATTGAATAGCCACGGCGACATTACACACCCATGCCTCAATCCTCTCACCACCCCAAACATCTCACTCTCCCCTCCTAACACTCTCACACACATTCTACTATTCCTATAAAAGGCCCTAATACCTTTACCTAAATTACCCCCCACTCCATTTTCTTCCAACACCCTCCACAATTCACCCCTCTTCACTCTATCATATGCTTTCTCTAAATCTAAAAAACACCCATACACTTTCCCTTTCCTCTCTAAACTTTTCTCCACAAGCATCTTTAGTGTAAACACTTGGTCCACACACCCTCTTCCCTCCCTAAATCCTCCTTGTTCTTCCCCCATTCTCCCCTCCGTTAAACCTCTCACTCTCTCAATCAGTATTCTCCCATACACTTTCCCTACCACACTTAAAAGACATATACCTCTATAATTCCCCATTCCATCCTATCCCCTTTCCCCTTATACAGGACCAAACAACCATCCTCCCAATCCTGCGGTACCTCACCCCTCCTCCAACATAAATTATATAACCTATACGCCATTCCTCCACCCCTATACCTCCCTCTGCAACATTTTCCATTCTCCACACCATTCCAGACCTTGCGGATTCCCTTTTCCTTTATTCAAGGCCCCTAATAATTTCCTCACATTTGTATTTCATCCTCCCCCTCCCTCCCCAATTCACTCCCCATTCGCACCTCTTGCCAATCTTTCTCCCCTCCCCCAGCCCTCTTTCGTTCTATAATCCACTAAGATACTCCCCCCACCTCTTCCTCACCCTATCCTCTCCTCCTATCCACTCCCCATCCCCTCCCTTAATCCTCTCCCCCAACCCCTCCTTCTTCTTCCTTTTTTTATTTACTTCTTTCCAGAACATCTTACTCCCCGATTCAAAATTTTCCGTCACTTTTCTACACCATTCATCTTTTGCTCTTCTCTTCGTCCTCTCCACCGCCCTCTTTGCTTCAACTCTAACCCTTCTATATTCCTCCCAGCTTTCCTCTCCCCTACTTCCCAACCATTTCACATAAGCCTCTTTTTTCCTTTTCACCACCTCCTTCACCTCCTCATTCCACCATTCACTTCCTTTCCTTCTGCTTGCACCCACCCTTTTTACTCCACATACCCTCTAGCCTCTTCACATACTGCCTCTTTAAATCTCACCCACTCCCCCTCCACCTCCCAATTCCCGTCCCTCTCCGTCTCTCCACCTATCCTCCATACCTCTCCTAAACTCCCTCTTACACACTGTCTCCTCCAATTTTTCCACCTTTATCACTTCTACTCTCCTCTTTTCTCCCCTTTCCCTAACCTTCACCTCTCCTCCCACCCTTATCCTAGCAACCACCAAATAGTGATCCGATATCCCCCTCCCCCCCCCTCTAAATACATTTACATCTAGTAATTCTGCCTCTATCCTTCCCAATTTACCACACACATTAATCCAGTACCGCCTCCCCCCGTTTATCTCACTCTTCCATGCTATACTTATTGATTTTCACTTTTTTGAACCACGTATTCCCCACTATCATTCTTCTTTCAACACACAACTCTAACAGACTTTCTCCATTAACATTCCTCTCCCCTACCCCAAAATGGTCCTATTATTCTTCCCACCCCCTCCCTTCCCACTCCTGCATTCAAATCTCCCAATAGACAAATTTTATCATTTACCCCGAAACTTTCCCAACACTCATTCAACTCACTCCAAAATCTTTCTCTCTCCTCCTCCCTCGCCCCATTCACTGGTGCATATGCGCATATAAAAACCCACATTTCCCCCCCGAATTTCACTTTTACCCACATTATCCTCGAACTCACCTGGCTGCACAACCTTACCTTATCCCACACCTCTTTCCTCATAACTATTCCCACAACCCTTTCCCTCGCCCTCACTCTCTCGTTCACCCCTGATATCATACCCTTGTATTTTCCAAAGTCCATCTCCCTCTTTCCCTTCAGCTTAGTTTCAGTTAACCCTAGCACATCCAACCTTTTTTCTTCAAACATTAACCCCACTTCCTCCCTCTTCAAATCCTCGTTTACCCCTCTCACGTTCATACATCCCACCCTAATTACCTCTCTCCTCCCCATCTTTTCCCTTCTTCTATATATATACTCACTCAGGCTGCACGCTTTGTGGGACTCCCCACCCTAGGCACTTCCCAACACCTAAGGCCACCACCCCGCTCACCAAATATACCCACAATAATAACAATAATAATAAGAAAAGGTTAAAATGATAATATAAAATAAAAGGTTAAAACCTACACTCTATCAATTTATATTTATTCATACACTTTTTCTCCTTCTCCCTTCTTTTTTTTCTTTAAAATTTACACCCGTTAAAACTTTATTTATCCATTAAAATCTTTATTTAATTATTTAAAATTCTTTAAAATCCCCCACATATACATACATATATTTGCCCATTTAAGTTCCCTTTTTCAATAGTATTATACGAAATTGCAAAGCTTCAATAAGAAAATGACAAAAAGAAACTAACACATTACAACATTAAAAAAAATCACTCTGCACAATACTTCAAGCTTCTTTCAATTGCTATCTATTTCCTTTGTCATTCTATCACTCAAAGGAGCTCTATCACTTTCACCAATTTTTAGGACAGGATTTGTTTCACTATTAAATGTGTCTTTTGTGGCCTCTTCAGATTTTTGTAGGATTTCTTTACGTTTGTCGTCAACAGGCAATTTACAATGTCCCGTCAGGTATTAGCAGGTAATTTTACCCTGATCCTGGTTACATTAAGATTCTTGTATCTTCAATCCCAATCAGGCAAGTGAGGTGCACTTTGACTTCATCAAAGAAAGGAAATATGATTGTTTCTCAATTCAGGCTCCGTTACGTCTCATTCGGTTAATCACTCTTTTGGTAACAGCAACTTCAAAATTCGTTCTTCAATGAAACCATCAAGCCGCAATCCGTTTGTTTTTCAATTATACATTAATGTTATCAACTATACATTAATGTTATTCTTCCTTTGTTTTTCTTTGTTTGTTTTTCAATTATACATTAATGTTATCACTATACATTAATGTTATTTCTTCCGAACTTGTGGTACCTGCCTTAATAGAATTTGTCCTTCAATTATACATTAATGTTATCACTATACATTAATGTTATTTCTTCCGAACTTGTGGTACTTGCCTTAATAGAATTTTACAAACAACAAAAAACCTCTTTCAACTTTAACCAAAGAAGTAACTTTACGACTGCTTCTTTCGGACTCTCAACTCTCTTAATATCCTTTATATTTCAATAATATTATTAAACAATATTATATTTAAATATACAATCACTTGTTGTTTAACAGTAAACGTATATGATTAAACTGGTTTAATATTATCGTTATATAACACGAAACACTATTACTATATGCTAAATATCAATCGTGTCTCCGATGGCAGAATGAGAGCTAACACATCCTCACTCGCTGACTATCAAATGATGACTGAGTCAATGTTTTCTTTTTTTACACTCTCTATATATATTATATATATATATATATATATATATATATATATATATATATATATATATATATATATATATATATATATATATATATATATAATTAAATACTTGAGTTACTCCCATTAAAACATTTTCTTTATTTAAATCGTTTTCTATTGTTGATTCCACGATTAACTTTAATAATATTTCAAGTTATCCTTTTTATTTTATTTGTTTTATTAAATATTCTTTGTTATAAAATTATTTATTATGTATAGTATTTAAACATATTATTTATAAACATAGTATTTATAAACAATTTTGTACTCTAAATTCACAGACACCATCTCCGCCATTCGATTTGGGCATGAACTGCCGCCATTTTTAATGGGTTAAAAGCGTTATTTAATAGCGGTTATTCTTACCTTTTTCGTTTTAATTTTGCATAATCTTTTATATTTATTATGTAATAATTTCATTTATTTGACCAACTTTCGCAAAAAAATAAGAGAATTTTATCGTAACATTATGAAATTTGCAAAAATAGATCGTTTCTATAATGTTAAGAGTAGCAAGTTATATATATATATATAATATATATAAACAAATTATTATATATATATATATATATATATATATATATATATATATATATATATATATATATATATATATATATATATATATATATATATATATATATATATAAATTATATATATCCGGTATAATATATATATATAATATATATATATATAATAATATATATTTATAAAGATATATATATATATATATAATATAATATATATATATATATAATATATATATATATTATATATATATATATAATTTCTTTTCTTATTTAAAAATAAAAATAAAAAAAATAATCCGGTTTTGCAGATTATCGGTTCTCAAGTTATTTTAAATATCGTAATATCTCACAGATTTCGTGGCAGGGTTTAGATGTTTTTATCGAATATAATTTAAGTGTTGAACTAGTTCTGAAATGTTGCGTGACTTCACGAGAAAAGGAATACCTTCATCTTCCGGAAATTTCTTATTTTTTGGGGGAAAACTTTGAAAAAAAAATTAAAATTTAATACACAAATTCAAATTTTTTTTTTTTGGGGGGGGGGCAAAAGGAAAGCATAAGTATTTATTTATCCAGGTATTTTATTTTATAATTTAATTAAGAGTCAGTCAACTACTTTGTTTATCCAAAAACTATGCATTAGTTTGGCGCTTCTAAATAAAAAGTTCAAAAGAGGATGAGACTTTGTTATATTTTCAGTGTCCAGAGCTTATTAGTATTTTTATATTGGAGAATTTTAAGTAAAACTTATAATTTATCGATTTGCATTGTTTTCTAATTATTTATCCATTTACCGTATGTATTTGTAATTTTTTTAAATAAAAAAAGTTCTAATCCTTTTAGTTCTAATAAAGTGGGTTGTATAGTATATCCACTATATATATATATATATATATATATATATATATATATATATATATATATATATATATATATATATATATATATATATATATATATATATATATATATATATATAGTGCTATGTCTGTGATGTACTTTGTTTTATTGGAATGCTGTTGTTATATTAGTCAATGAAGCTACTTTTTATTACTCTATTTGTAGAAATATATTTTTGAAGTTACTGAAATTTTATTATTTCAATCCTGAACCAATTCTTTCCATAGCTTGATTTTTATGATTAATGTGTTCTACTTTTGGTTACAGATTCAGGGTTAATGTCAGGTATATATATATATATATATATATATATATATGATTAAATATATATATATATATATATATATATATATATATATATATATATATATATATATATACTATATATATATATATAAATATATATATATATATATATATATATATATATATATATATATATATACATTTATATATATATATATATAGGACCTTAAGTAAACCATGCTCCTCAAAATAATTTAGTATTGGAAAGGTTGGTAATAATTTTTATAGCAAAATTAAAATTAAAAATTCGATTTGCTATAAAAAGAACTTACTTTTTTATTTTTTGAGCTTCAAATTGATTTATTCAAATTTATTTTATTTAATTTTTTTTTTTATATATATATATATATATATATATATATATATATATATATATATATATATATATATATATATATATATATATATATATATATATATATATATATATATATATATATATATATATATATAGATGGTCAGATTTTTTTAATGCTCACAGTATGTAGCTAGAGAACGGCAGGTCCTACAGTAAAACAAATTATATATTTGGAATCAGCCGAAAATTCTAGGATGGGATTTAACTTTTTTTTTTTTTTTTTGAAGTAATTTTTTTTTTTTAACTAAAGGTACCCTAGGGTAAACCACAAAAGATGGCAGGAGTCGGGGTCTCTCGACCTCCCGGTGGACGACGGGGGGGACTAATCCCCCCCTCCGGGGATGGTCTCCGGAACCCCCGCTCTTTGGTCTTTGGTTTCGCGGGGGTTCTTCTATCTCTTTTCGAATTATGAAACATCCCCCTCTGTCCGTCGGCTCGAGCCCCCTAAAAGAATTTTAAACGAACAAAGTATTCACCAAATTTAGGGGCTCGAGCCGACGGGGACAGAGGGGACGTTTCATACCCCGGAGGGGATGGTCGGAACCCCCGCGACGCCAAAAAGACCAGAGCAGAGGGTTCCGGAGAGACCATCCCCGGAGGAGAGTTAGATCCCCCGTCGTCCACCGGGAGGCCGAGAGACCCCCACACCTGCATCTTGTATTTATTCTAAAGAAAAAATTTATTTAAAAAAAAAAAAAAAAAATTACTTCAAAAAAAAAAAAAAAAAAAAAAAAGTTAAATCCCATCCTTAAAATTTTCGGCTGATTCCAAATATATAATTTGTTTTACTGTAGGACCTGCCGTTCTCTAGCTACATACTGTGAGCATTAAAAAAATCTGACCATCTATATATATATATATATATATATATATATATATATATATATATATATATATATATATATAAAAACATATATATACCATATATATATATATATATATATATATATATATATATATATATTTTTTAAAATTTATATATATATATATATATATATATATATATATATATATATATATATATATATATATATATATATATATATATATATATATATATATATATATATATATATATATATATATATATATATATATATATATATATATATATATAAATATATATATTGGTGAACGCTTAAAATAAAGAAATAGATGTATTTTTATTTTATTTATTTCAAAAGCCTATGGTGGAGCACAAAAACAAAAAAAAACAATTCTTTTTAGATTTTGTTAATATTATTTATATTATAGTTGAAAATTAAAATAAAGTTTCTCTTTTTTTAGGTTTCATAAATACAGAATGTTAAAATCCAATTCACAGGTTTACCAACCTTTCCAATACTAAATTATTTTGAGGAGCACAGTTTACTTAAGGTCCTATATATATATATATATATATATATATATATATATATATATATATATATATATATATATATATATATATATATATATATATATATATATATATATATATATATATATCTCTACATCTCTCTATAATGCCTCTTCATTAACGGCGTAGTGGGACCGGACCCTCACCGGTGAGTGAATAAGGCTTTGTGCCTCGCCTTGAGTGCCTGAAGCAAAACTACGTACTATGTACTAATATATATTAAGTGTGCAATTACACTAACTATTAAACAATGATAGAAAGGGAAATTTACACATTGTTTACCTTTAAATATATATTTAGTACATACAGTACATGATTTACAATTGAAAAAGGAATAGAAATATAAAATTTTAAATACAAATGTTTTTACTTTGAGGATGCCACATCTTCGTCCGACCGTACAATGGATGTTGGCGAATCTTCATCATCTGAGTCTACAAGCAACAGCCTTTGCTTGCAGACGGTAATAGTGATGTAGTTGGTGTAGAATCTGAAGTTGATGGCAGGCCAGACGTTTCAGTGGAAGGTTGCGATGGTGCTCTATTGAAGAATGACAACAAAGAAGTCTGTCTCATAGAGTGCCTACTTCTTCTTATTAAAACATATAACATGCAATGGCATTTGTTATGGCAGTATTAACTTTGACGATCTTTCAGAGTTTAACCTAATAAATTAATTATACAGTATAAGTTTGTAAAATTGCGAGATAGATGCAGAACGCACGAAGACTGTAAACAGACTGACCGCATGCATCGCAATACGCTGCAACGCAGTTTGGCGATAGCGTCTGTTCGTTCGTGCGTGCGTTTCCTTCCGCACAACACTGAGTAGTTAAGAGCGCCGTTATTGCGAAACGCCGTTAAGCGAGTAGCCGTTATTGCGAGGTGCTACTACTATATATATATATATATATATATATATATATATATATATATATATATATATATATATATATATATATATATATATATATATATATATATATATATATATATATAGGTGAAAGTCAGTTTAAAACCACAAATATCGCAATAATCCATACGGCAAAAAATATAATAGCTACAGGGAAAAGGAATGCATTGTTGGAATCCTGGTAAAATAAAAAAAAAAAAAAACATCTCAAAAACTACAATGGCTACAGCGAAAGGAATACATTTTTGGAAACCTTGTAAAATTTTAATTAAGAAACATCATTAATTGTAATAAAAGAATGAATAATTTTTTTATTTTTTTTTTTTTTTAAAGCTGCTTGACATGAGAATATATATATATATATATATATATATATATATATATATATATATATATATATATATATATATATATATATATATATATATATATATATATATATATATATATTATTTATATATATATTATTTGTAAAGGTATTACACGGCAATGTAGGGGGCTCGAGCCGACGGGGAACACAGGGGGGGACGTTTTCCATACCCCGTAGGGGAGGGGCGGAGGAACCCCCGCGACACCCAAATACCAAGGCAGGGTTCAGAGACCCTCCCGGAGAAATAGTCCTGCCCGTAGTTCCCCAGGCCGAGAGACCAAACCACCGCCATCGGTGCGGTATACCCTTCGGGTATTCTTTAGTTAAAAAAACTAAATTTACTAGAAAGTCTATTTATTTTAACGAGTAACGTATAAAAGGTCTTAAATAGGCTTTCTCCTCATATTACTATAATTATTAACAAAAATTTTTTTTTTTTTTTTTTACATTTTCCTAACTAAAATTTTACCAGGATTCCAAAAATGTATTCACCGCTAATAACAGACACAATTTATTTTTACATTTCCGCACTAAATGTGTTTACCAGGATTCAACAATGTACCACTTTCACTAATAACTATTGTGTCCACAATTTGTTCCCACACATTTTCCGCAATGTTTACCAGATTCCAACAATGTATTCCTTTTCCTTGTAGCTATTGTAGTTTTTTAGAGATATGGATTGAGATATTTGTGGTTTTAAACTGGATTTCATATATATATATATATATATATATATATATATATATATATATATATATATATATATATATATATATATATATATATATATATATATATATATATATATATATATATATATATATATATATATATATATATATATAATTGAATAAACTAAGCTATCTAATAAACAACACCACAATGTACACTTACTTATTAGCAGCTTACGAACTTTGGTTTTCTCTTTTACCTTCAATATTTAAAAATTGTAAAAGTTAACGTTGTAGTAATAGTTCAACTTTTGGATAGCAACTTTCCCATGGCCAAAGTACCTTTACTCTCTTAGAATTGCTCTAACACTATCTTACCATGCAACAAATCTTTTACAAAAAGCCTTAAGGGCAGATAAGTTATCCAACACAAAAAACTATTATATACAAAAAAAAAAAAAAACAAGAAAAAAAAAAAAGAAAAAAAAACCCATGTTAAATTTAACACAATCAGCAAAAAACAAACAAAAAAAAAAAACAATCAATCTTATATACCTTTCATTCCATATTTCCTTCCACATATTATTTTATGCCTCACATCCACTCTTCCTTTTGTAAGCACATCCGTTAATTGAAGTTAATTGATGTTTCATATCAATCCATTCAACTTTTGTAATCTATTTTTCTTCCAACATCCATTTTATCCATGCAGTATCTATCCTTAAACTCTTACAGAACACTTGTGTTACTGAATATATCGCATTCTTCAGTCTTACTATCCATATATACCTTGATTTATAACCTCTCTTCCCCAATAGCCTCTCTCCAACATTCTTCCAAATATATACCTGCTTGTGTACCTTCTATAAACCCATAGCTTCTTCATCAATCGTAGATATCGCAACCCTTTTCATACACCTAGACTTCCAAGCAATAGGTTATTTATTCTGAGTTAGCCCTGCTAATCTAGTAATATGTACCCTTGCTACATCCCTTAAAGTCCCCCATGCTTAACTATTACAGATTTTCCATCCCTTCCTATCACCTTTGCTGGACCCCTCCACTCTTTATGAATATCCTCACCTGCTTCAACTAATTCAACATTATGTTCCCTTATCTGCCCCTTCATTGCTTTCTTTATCATATCCTCAGATTCTTGTTGTTTATGTATTAATCTCCCCTTTTTTTTCCATCTAAATATTTTCTTAAAATTTCACCCTCAATACCTATTACGCGTATACTACTACCTTCCTCAGTTGTATTATTAGGTAACCTAACATTCTTCCTTAAAACTAATTGATTAGTTGAATACCCAATATCTTCTATCTAACAACCCATTCTTAGCTGCTACAGACCAAATCAAACTCACATTCTTACTAACACCATCATCTTTCATTTTTCTTATAGAATCTTTCAACAATCCCACCATCTTTACACATTGACCATTACTCTAAGGACTCTCAGCTGCAGTTGCCCATTAAATCATACTAAGTCTTTCACACAAACTTTAATTTCTTCATTCTGAATTCTAACTCCATTGTCATTCAAGATTCTTTTGGGTGCACCAAATATGCTAATCCATTTTTCAAACACATTTTCAGCTATTTCTTTAGGTTCTGTATTTTTAATCAACAGGTTGGACAATACCTAGTCCCTAAATCAATCATAACCAGAAATCTATGCCCCTCTATCTCACCTAAATCCATTGCTACTATCTCATTGTAAGCCTTTGCCAAAGGGAAACCCACTACCGGTCTACTAGGAGTCTTCCTATACCTAATGCAAGTGTCACATTTTTCACTAACATTCTCTACACAACTTATTTTCATCCATTCTTCACTATAAATCTCATCCCTATTAGCATCTCTCACTAATCCCATAACTTTTCTTTACCTGGATGTTCAAATTGTAAATGTAACCCGCATACTACCTTTTCTCTTATTTTCAATTAAAAAATCTTCTTTCGTACCACCTAACCACCAAGCACTTCTACTCAAATCTTTTCTTAAACCGATCTTCATGTGTCGCCTTTCATTCAACATACACCTAACTTTCATATTATTAAAAACACCTATATTCAATTCATCTTTCCTCAGATTTATACTACCATCCATTCTTTTTATTGATTTCCTTCCTAACAACCAAGATATATCCCCTTTCACCACATCTGTTATCAAAAAAAAATCTTCTATTCCCTACATAACACAGTATTTCCAATCTTGTATCTGCCCGATATATAGAATCACCAAATACATATTTCCCATTTATCCATATCATAGGTTCTTTCACGTTATTTCTGTCCCTTTCATTCATACTACCTACCACTAATCCTAGTCACTTTTTACCTCTCACATTTTTATGACATCCAGTATCCACAATTGCACATATTTCTTCATATTCATCTTATCTTTCTCTCTTAATTATATTTTCACTAAAAACAGCTTGATTACCTGTTTCCCTATTTACACATCCTCTCCCTCTACCATACCCTCTCATACATTCCTATCTGTTCTCTCAAATCAAAATCCCCCCTCGCACCTACTACTTCCTCTCTTCTTTTATACTGTCCTCTCTTGGGACATTGAGCCTCAAAATGGTATATTGAACAGCATAAGATGCATCTCATCACCTCACCAAATTTATTCTTCCTATTAATTCTTGATTTGTCACTACTTTTTACCCTTTCATGAGCTACATCCTATCTTTCTTTTGTGCACCATCCACTTCTTTTTACTACTTTTACTCCTTATCATTCAATTTTTTACTGCTAATTTCCTCTTTAATCAATTTATTCATTCATTCACTATCCAATTCATTTTTATCTCTTATTTATCTCATATTACTTTCCGTTTTTTTGGTCATTGATTGGGTTGCTGGCTGGGTCTCGCTTTTATCTCTTTTGTGGCGTTTATCTTAACAGGGCTATGCTTTCTCTATTCTTGGTTTTGTTCTATTTTGGCTGCCGGGTACCGAGTAAGGTAATATACTTTTATCGTAATTACTGTCTGTGGAGTGTTGACCTTCTGTGTAGGCACTTTATTTCGGGGTTCTATAATTCTAATTTATCCTTAATCTCAATTGATCCATAATATTTAATCTAATATTAGCTAATATATTTCTATCTTCACGAGTTATATTCGTTCAGACTACCGTATTTTTTATTATATAATTTTATTATATATTTATTAGTTCAGAGTCTTTTATACAATTTTTTAATTATGGGGGGATTAATATGCTATTTTATTGTTCTGGGTAGTGTTTAATGTTGTGTATGAATATATTTTCCTGTAGTCCATGGTTCTCATGTGTGCATTTTTTGTGCCAAAAGTAGCCATACTTATGGGAAATACAAAGTGTTTTTTATGAAAAAAAAAAAGCTGAAAAAAGTAAAAATTTTTTATGCGTTTTTTCAATCAAGTTGTGGATTTACTGTTTGAACAGTATATTTAATTTAGACTATGCCTTAATTTGAATTTTTTGGGTTCATTTTCTACCAGGTGGAATTGCAGTGTGTGTTCAAAAAATTAGGGTTTAACATTTTTTTTTATTATGAATTTTGATTTTTTCTATTTTGTTTATGGTCTTTTCCATTAGTTTTCTTACTTGTTTTCAAGTTCTGTCAACCTTTTTATCATAATGTATTTATACAATACGAAATATCACGTGCAAAAAGTCGTGTGTACTTTTAAGGAAATAAAGGTAGCAAGGTCGAATGAATATTATTTTGTTGTGTAGAAAGTTGAAAATAGTATTTTGCTCATAGACTAGACTAGGATTTCTGAATTTGCAAGCTGGGGGATGATGTATGGTATCGCTAAGCCTAAGATTGTTTCTTGAATGCTTAAAAATGTCATTAAGATAATTCTAGAATGGGAGATAACAGACTGTATCAGTTATTAATTAAATTATGTGGCTGGATCAGCTGATCGAGCATGATATAAGGTTGAAATGTCAGAAGTGTCAGTAATCGTAGTATGGGGAGTGGGAATGTGTTAGTGATCAAAAGTTGATCTTCCAGAAAATACTTTATTTTAGTTATTTATATATATTTCATTTAAATTTTGGTTAATGTTCAAATATATATTTATTATTTTCTTTAATAGTGAATTTTCCTCATACTGTAGGGTATACAATTCTATATAAAATATTAATTAATAATTTTAAAGTAACTGATATAACGTATGATTATAGGATTACAGAAGTAAGATACATGTTAATTAGATAGAGGCTTAAAACTTGGGCATAGCGATGTATTGAGAAAGAGAGAGCTGTAGGCGTGAATATACTAGAGAATGTTAGCCTATTTATACATTATAACTTTATTCTTTGTTAATTTAAGTCTCTTATATTTGAAAAATGAAATACTCAAGTGAAATATCATCATAGTCTTTTTTATAAACAATACATTTAATGAAAAATAAATAAATCTTTAAACCATGAAAAAAAACCACGATTTTTTTCTAAAAAAACACCGATTTGAAAGAAAAAATTTGTTGGAATGAAAATAATTAAAGTGTTATATATATATATATATATATATATTTTTTATATATTAGTTTATATTAGTATATATTAATATATATATATATATAACTTATATATATATTATATTAATATGGTTTGTTATAATAACACAAAGCTTTGATAGTTTATTAGGAATTTTGGGTTAACAACTTATTAGCTAAAGAAATGTAAATTACAGTCCATTATTAATTTAACATTGTTAGTAATAAAAGTAAAAAAATATTGAAGAGCCGAATAATAATTATATTATAATAATATTAAAATTTTATTCTTTCATTAATATTATATACAAATATTTATCAAGGCAGAATAGGAATTTTTTATATAAAAAAAATAAATAATAATGAGAATGGGCTGAAGGAATATTAATATGACAGAATAAATTAAGTAAATCACAATGAATAATAACACAGAAACTATGACAAGTAATAAAACCTACCAAAAATATGGTATAAAAAGGAAAAGTATACGATAATTCTAGTATCAATCAATATAATGTCATTAGTAGAATATTTGAATAAATAATAATTAAAGCAGTAATTAAAATTTTCTGAATATATAAATATAAACTATTATATTATGTACGATGTCAGTGAATCACAACGAATTACCATTTAATACACATTCTTGGGGTTTCGTTGTTATGAATTAGGGCGTTTAATTTAGTACGAAAAAAATATATTTGATATGGTTGTTGATATGAAAATAACAGTGACTTAAAACAGGATTACGAAATTTCCATTAAATTTAAAAAAATTTGTTGGTGGGGCTTACGAGTTCCTGCTGTAAGGATTTAAAATCTGAGAACTCTTACCATGAGCGCTGGAGATAGTACGGTACTAAATTTTTTTTTTGCGATGTGTGTTCAATTAGTGGGTTTAGCGATTTCATGGGCAGTGTCTGTGGTTCTAATGAAGCTAGTGTTTAAAATACTCAGGCTGCAGCTTGTGACCTTATGGCTACATAACGGCTTGCCAGTTGCCATCGAATGATAGAATAGATACGAGGAGCTAACAATTGGTAATGTGTTCTGGGAAAGAATTACTTTAAAATATTAACGTGGGGTATAGGAGGAAACTAAAGTTTATAAGATGGAATTTGTTTGTTAGTAGTACTAGGTTGATGTTGGTAGACTAAGGTCCAGGAGAATTTTTGCTTTTGACTTTGGGATTGAGAGTAAGTTTCGGAGTCTTCCAGTAACATCGGCTTCGTTAAGATTTGATGTATTATTAAGTCTTAGAACATTAATAAGGATAGGCTTTACGTGGATTTATGAATCTGTTTTACTTCAGGTGCAGTACCGGCTTAATTGGTTGGCCAAAATCATAACAGGGTCTTCCCTCTTACTAACCATATTTTTTCGAATATTTTTCCCCATTATACAGGTTCCAATTTCTACTGCAATGTGTGAAGCATTGACACGTAAGGATAAATTCTTAAAACTCTTTGTTTTCTGTTTGTTTCTTCAATTGACGTTGGAGGAAGGTTGTATGGCGCAGCTTTCGATGGAATCAACTGTTTAAACATCAGGTAGTTGTGTAATTTGAAGAACCCGGTAAGATGATAATTAATGGACTTTATTCGATAAGTGAACTGAAGTTAAGTAGTGCGGTATAAATAACCATTTTCAAAAGGTTGGGACTTGCAGCGTGGGGATCGAACACTCTTCTTTTTAACAGCCCAAGCTTTTATAGCAGGTAGATGGTATGCGCATTTGGCTACGCAGGGCTTGACACACTTTTGTCATTGCCATTTTTTATGCTGGACTAGGAGAGTGTTTGGGGTGGAGAACGCCCAGATTTTAACCATTATTCTATCCGAAAGTATGATCGATTGCTTTTTGATTTCTAGAGACATGTCACCCTACATTTTAATTCCCTTACATCTTTCCAACATCAGAATATTAGGTTTAAGTATGGAGAGGAGGAACTCTGCTGTCCCCTTTTTGATGTAGGAGTGCACCACACTGTGAGGGTGAATAGGGACATCTCTTGGAATTCATATTTCTGTATAAATTTAATTTTTTATTTTAATTTTTACTTAATATAGGTACAGTAATTGTTTATTATACTGTATATATTAAAATTAGCCATAGGAGTATTAAATGTCATAATGATGACTAGCATTAAAATATGGTGTCGCTGTATCCTATTCACTAATTCACCCCATTAGGGGGGAAAATAGGGATACTTCTTGTAATTCATATGCTGCCTATAAATTTAATTTTGTAATAGTAGTGCAGACGGGCTTCACCCCTGATTTTTATAAAAATTACAGGGTATAGTTAAAAAATAATAATGGTAAAGAAGCAAAGCGGAAAGGCTATCTCTTTAGGAGAAAGGTTACAGCTCTGAAGTTGTTTAAAGTCCCTAGAAGAGTTTATTTTAAGTTGTCGCCCGAGGTCATCATTTAAGTCCTGGGTCAGGTTTAGAATATGTTTTGTTAGGGTATAACACGAAATCTATGTATATCTTAAAATCTTACAGTTGACTGGATGGTTCTAAATCGAGATGAGGCACTAATTTATTTATAAAATCCTATGGGAAATTTTTTAAACCTTGAGAGGCTCTAACTTTTCCTTAAGACTTAAATCATTTTCATTTTTTTTTATGCTTCATTATTATTTTTTAAAAGTATATCCTGTGATTTTTTTTAAAAAAATAATTTTTTATAAGAAAATCTTATAGGAATTTATTAAAAGTTACTTAACAACCACATGAAAATAGGCTATTATAAATTAGTAAATTTACTGAATATAAAGCTAAAGTTTAATTAAAATTAAACATTTCTAGGGGCGAAATGTAAACTATTTAAACCAAATAAAATTTTTTTTTATTGGTTGGTTTTGGTTCTAGTTTACTCTGGGATACTGTTAAAATCATATGTATTGGAAGTTATGTGTCAAGAAAGGAAAAGGAATGAAAGAAAATGATTGTTAGGGTAACTTTTTTATACAAAATGAAAAAAAATTTCCTAAGAGTGACCTGACCTAACCCCTAGAACATAGGGGCAAAAAAAAAAAAAAAATAAAATAAATTTTTTGCCCCTAGAGCATCTATTTATGTATTATAAAGGTTACCATACCTGCAAAAAAATTTTGAAAATAGTCCATTTTTAGGTAATGTTATCAGATATTGATTATTTTTTCTGATAATCGTAAGTTTCAATAATGGTTGTTTTTCCAGTATTTTATTTCGCTCCAACACCTAAGAGGGATATTGGCATCAGCTAAATTTATATAAAATAAATTACGACCTATGTTCATTTTATTTTTTTTTAATATCCATTGTATACATTCAAAACATCTGTAATTAAACGAAATGCAATCTCTAGAAGGCATATTATAAAACGACTACTTTTCTAAAATATTGATATTGATACATTAACCTCAAACGGACTATTACCAAAAAAAATTTTATTCAACCTCCCATTCAGTGTGGTTGCTAAGTCACTTTGTCCCGGGAGTTTTAACAACTTTGAGAGGCTGTAACTTTTTTTTCCCTAAAGAGATAGCCATGTTGTTTATTTTTTTTATTTATATAATATTTTTTTTTGAGTATACTTGTGATTTTTATAAAAATCGAGGGTGAAGCTCCTCTGTGCTACTATTACCTTAATTTTTTATTTTAATTTTTCCTTAATATAGGTACCTTTATTATATAAAATTCATGACAGAAATAAATTGTCATACAAATAGAAATTTTCCTAAACAATGGTGTCCCTATTCACACCCCATCATGATTTTTAAGTGGGAGTGAATAGTGACAAGTTTGGACTGGTGATTTAACCACTATGTACTGTTTGAAACAAAGATTTCATTTTGTTAATTTAAAGCTCACATATGCAATTATGGTGCAGTTCACACTTGGGTTCGTGACTTCGTGTAAATAGTGTAATAAACTAAAACTTTAATTTACACAATGATATTAAAATTCGTGAGTTTTTTTTTTCAATTGAGGACATTTTAGAGTTTATAATTTTCAATAAAAATATAAAAATAAACCTACGAAAATCCAACTTTTTGGCTTTGTTTCTTTCGCGTAGGGAATAGGGATGAAGAATCACTTAGGGATGCCGAAAGAGGACCGATATATATCGGTATTATTTTTTTTCGCTAGATGGAAAGATCTGATGATATTTAGTAGCCGATATTAATATTTTAATCCTCCTTATCGATAACGAATATTTTTTTTTATTTAGAAATTTTGAGCAGATATATTTTTTCATAGCTGCGTTTCCAGAAGCCCGACTGCAGCCCGTTTGCAATGACTCAGAACGCTTCGAATTAAATAAATAAATACATTAACAATCAGGAACAGGAATTTTGGAGTGAACGGAACGGCGAATGCACCTCGGATCAGCTGAAATTTGTAAACCATGGGCACGAGTTTCTATCCGTTCGGTCTACTTTAGGTTTTATTTGAAGAGTTAACAATTTTTTATTGAAGTTATCTAACCATAGATAAATATATGAATAGAAAAATAAAGGAGACAAGGTGGTTAATTTGTAAGAAATACTTGACTTATTGGTAATTTATATATATTAGTAAAATTATATAACTCTTTAAGATAAACTAGACTCTTTTCTTTCTTCTTTCTCTCTCTTCTTCTCTCTCTCTCTCCTCGTTCTCTTTTTCATTATTCTCTTCTCCTTCTCTCCTCTCTCTCTCTCTCTCTTCTTCTGCTCCTCTCTTTTCTTTCTCTCTGCTTCTCTCTCTGTCTCTCTCTTTCTTTTACTCTTCTTCTTCTCTCTCTCTCTCTTCTTTCTCTCTGTCTCTATCTCTCTCCTTTTCTCTCTTCCTCTTCGTACTCTCTCTATCTCTCTCTCATGATTTTCGTCTCTCTTTCTCTTTATTACTATTTAATTATCTATATATATATATTATATTAAATTCTATATTAGTATAATTAATTTATATTCTATATATATATAAATTTTTCTTAGCGTGGGGCGTTGCCAGACTGCGTACCTTTGGGCATTATAATTTTGGGGTAAAACCTATAGGCGCAAAGAAAAATTTTGAGACCCAACACAAAAGGGGAATAAAAGGGGCAGAGCAATTTCGCGCATTGCGCGGCCTATGAAAGAAATAGATTTTTTTTCTTTAAAATTGGTTTCAACTGCTCAATTCTAAAAACGGAAATTTATATAATATAAAATATATATATTTATATTTGATAATAGTTTAAATATATATAATATATAATATATATATTATATTATTATATTATTTATTATTATAGATAATATATAACTTATCATATTAATATCTGCACCTTTATAATATATATATGTATTAAAGTTATTTCAATAGGTGTCATTAATTAGGATGGTTGAATTTTACATTAGGTGTTGTGGGAACTCTGGGGTGGAAACATGGAACGACGGAGGAGGAAGAGGAAGGTGTAGATATTAGCTTGAGTGTTTTTTATTTAATACTAAAATTAATAATGTGTTTTTTTCTCTTCTTAAAGATAAGATGCTTTTATTAATCGAATAGGTTTTTTTTGGCCAAATTGTTTTAGCCGAAAACGACGGGTGAAAGGTAGCAGGCCAAAGGCGAAGGAATAGGCCTGTGTGCAAATATAGGGCAATAGAGGCCCGCGTAGTCATAGTCGCGTAGGGCCGCAGGAGATTAAAATTAGGTTTAATTTAGTAGTGTTTAATTGTGAATAGTTAGTAATAATAATGATATATAGATATAGTGAGTTATGATATATATATATTACAGAAACTCGATAACTATTAGAAAATATTGTATTTATATTTAATAAAGAAAAATTAAAAATTAATAAAATTTTATTAAATATATTTATATTAATATATGTGCAAATCCCGTAAAAAAACATAAACAAAAAAGTGTGAGAACTTTTGTTTTTCTACCTCGATGAGCTACTCTGTACATGCATCTTTCTCTTTTTCTCTCCTCTTTTTTTCACCTTTACACTTTTTTTTATTTTTTTATTTCTCATCTTTATCTCAATTTGTACCTTTTTCCTTCTCTTCCTTCTTTTTTCTTCTTATTTTTTCTTCTTTGCTTTTCAAAGAAATCCTCAGTAGTGCCCTTGTAAACCTGCTTCTTTTTCCTCTCTCTTCTCAATCAACAAAAAAAACAAAATAATTCAGTCATAGCTTCGTAGGTTGATAAGATTGCAGAAGTCATCGTAATGTGAGAAGAGTGCAGAAACCATCGTAGTGTGACAAGAGTGCAGAAACCATAGCCATTCAAATAGAGTGTGTATCTTGTGTATCTTTGTTTCTTCATCTATTTAAAGATCATATTTATCTGTGAATAGGGGGGAAAATGAAGGGGTAGAAAATCGGTATAAAGATCGGGAATTTTTTTTTTTTGATTTCTTCAGTTGGTGCTGTCATGTTCTGTACACTAGTTGTAGTATGGGAAGTGAAGTTTATCATGAATGTTCTAGATGCATGGCTCCTATTCTAATCTGTTGCTCTGCCGTCTTACTTGCTTGTCCTTCTTTGTTTTTAATAGATAAGACCTACTATTCATTTTTATTTTAATTCATTTTGTATTATTGTTGTTTCTTTGTTTTCATGTTCTTTTTCTTAGGCAATTGCATTTTAATAATTAAGTTTACAGGTTAATTTCTTTGCATTTATATTGGGAAGTAGGAAGGACCTCGTCCTTCCGACATTATATACTGTTGTTCAGTTTTTTAAGATTTAAGGTTGGCTTTCGTGGGAATATCGAAATAGGTAAGTTGTCTAACTTGAAATCTGATCTTTTGTTGTTGGTGTGATTTTGTCTTCTGGTTTAACCTAAGGATTAGTTTATGTTTTTTTGTTTTCTTTTTATAACTTTGTTAGATTATAATTGTTTTTTAGAAAGAAAAAATTCACATAATAGTAATTAATGAGAAAGAATAAGCATAATCAAATTGTGAGTAATTATTAATTAAATTCTAATAATTATTATTATACAGTTATTAATTTTAATAAATGTTAGTTTCTCGTTTTTTCCACGTCTTTTTAATTTGTAAGTTGTTCTCTTTGGAATTAACTTGTTTTGTTTGTCTTCTTGCATATTATGTCTTTTCTGATTTGTCTTTTTGTTCTCCGACCTCTCAGCTATGTATGATGTTATTTAACATGTACTTTGGTAATAATACGGTATTAAATATCTAAGTTCCCTTTAATAGATTGGTCTATCCTTTTATAGACGTCTTTTGTCTTGCTTCCTCACTCTTTTCTGAAGCTCACTCTCTTTTTTCTTAAGTACATCAAACTATTGTTTTTTCATTTATTTTTCTTTTATTGTGTTTTTCTTTTATAAGTACATTTGTGTGGTTGAGTTGTTTGTTGTTTGTAATGGGTCTGTAGTGTAACTCTGTATGTGTGAGTATGGGGTGGTTCGTGTTTGGTGGCTGTTTGTCATCTGTTGAGGATGGTTTGTTAATTTTCGGTGGTTTCCTGGGCATCTAGGCTTTTTTTTTCGCGAGCGGGATCTGGTTGTAGGGTTTTTTGGGCTTTTTCAGTGGGCTCTTTATTAGAAACTTACTGGTTAGTGCTGTTGTTTTTTGTTATTAGGATTGTTGGGTGGTTTTTGTTTTTTTTAGTTCATTGACATTTTTTTTGTGAATTTATTGATGTACACTCATAAACCACTGGTGTGTGGGGTCTGTTTGCGCTTTGTTTTAATCTTTTACGCTTTTCTTTTTTGGTTTGTTTGTATGATTTTTGGGAGTTTGTGGCAACATTTCGATTGAAATAGGTGGTGGGTTTCGGAGACAGGGTGATTACGGTTATTCGAATTGACGGTGCTCTTACACTATACTTTCTTTGTTGGGTTTTCTCTTTTGTTCCGATTTTCGGGGGTTAGGATAATCATAAGGGGAGTGTCGGGTTCATTCTTACATTGCTGCCATGTGGTTTAGCTTAGATAACCAGTATAAAGAAAAAAATAAATGGATTAACATGAGACGAGTTTTTATGTTATTATACACTAGGGTGAGATATTAAATTTGAGTTTATTTACGACATATTTTTAAAATCAACGCTTTCAGCGCATGATTAATATTAGGGTAAGATGAAAGTAAATATGGTTTACATCATGCTTTCAACGAATGGTCGATTGGGTTTCAGTGAGATAGGATTTATTGTAAGTTTATAGCCCTACAATGTCCACTTACAAGGACGGGTTAGGTTGGGGCTGTGGCGTTCTTGGACCTCGCCTAGCTTTGTTTTGGTCGCAATTGTTAGCAGAGAGCAAGCATGTTGAGATGCTGTTATTTTTTTAATGACTATAGGTTTAGATCTTGTTAATTACGTCTATTTTTCTTTGATTTTTTTTATTATCTATTGGTAGAACTGGCACATTGTGTAAATGAAATATCCAAAAATAATTCCTTTGTATTTGTAGATTTAGGTTTTATTATTTTTAAATCATAGTTTCTTATGTTTATTTTCTTTTTTTATCATATATCACTACTTGGAAAGCGTTGATTTTGTGATTTTTTTATTATTTGAAAGGATGAAAGGCTGTAACTCTCTAGCAAGAGCTTTTTATGTAGTTCTATATCTATATTGAGTATAATGGAATTTTATTTGTATCATTAGCTCCAGTGAAGAGGTTTGAATCTATGAGAAAATATCGCTTGCGTGGAGAAAAATATAGATTAAATAAATAACAAGTTAACTAAATACTTACCGCCCGAAAAAAAATTGATTTCATAAATCTCTCTGGAAATTTCTATTATTGGCTGATTTTCAAAAGGGTCTGTATCTTGAAACAGAACGAGATGTTATACGGATTATTCAAAGAAATCAGTTTTCAGAAAACCTACCAAAAATTGCAACTAATTTTAAGTTTGGCAGGTTGACTTAAAGTCACAGAAAATTTTCATTACACTACTAGTGGATTATATAAATTAATTTGATTTTTGAAAATAATAAATTTTTCCTACCTCAATAATGTCAAATTATTTACATATAAACACACAAATGAAATCACTTTTTGATTGTTTTATCACTATCATTTGACCGCACTTTGCTTCTAACATTGAGAAATTTGCTCAATATGTGATCAGTCCTCCAGCATAAGCTTCCTCAAAAAAATCAAGTTTGGTTTTTCCTGGCTTTGTAATTTCAATTTCATTCTTTGATCATCTGATGAGCTTCTATTAATTAATTTCTTGTTTTCTTTTGAGGATAAAGTTTAATATATTAATATTTTTAATATGATGTTTTTTTTATTTTTTTTTATTATTTTTTTTTGTTTTTTTTGTTTTTTTTATTATTAATATATTCTATATATTTTATTTTGCAATATATGGTTTGGTATTTTATTTTAATTGTTCTTTCACTTTGGTGTTTGGGTGGGCAGCTAGTCTTTTTGTTGCGTTTATTTGTTTTGTATTTTTTTTTATTTTTTTGTTTTTTTTCTGGGATTTGACGTTTTTCAGATTACCTGTGATGTTTTTATACCTTTGTTATTTCTATTTTTTTGGTTGTTCTTGTTTCATATTTTTTTTGTTTTTTTTCTTTGGTTGTTTCTGGTGCGGGGGGACGTCGCTTAGCCGCATCGTTTTGTCGTTGATTGCATTTCTTAGATGTAACTTCCTGGGCGTATCATTTTCCTTAATTTCGAATCTCGACTCTTTTTCGGAGATGTCATGGAATTCTTGTTCAAAGTCTTTTGAATCATTGATTTGTGAAATCTTCTAATCAGATCTTGATACCTGGACGGAGTTTTATCCATATATGTTCTATCTCACTCTCATAACGGTTTTATTTGCATAATAATCAATTGCAAAATTTATTCTTTGGTTAATTATCGTTTCTTTCTAATGGTCTGTATCAGAACCTGAAAGAATTACCCCGTTGTCGTGTTGATTTAGAAATCAATTAATTATTTTATGTTATTACGTTTAATGGCTTTTTAGTTTTGCATTAGAGGGTAACTACATTCGTTTGAAAACTCGTGTTAGTTTGTTTATGTTTTTCTTTTTTGAGGTTTAATTATACTTGTTATCTGCCTTCAGGTGGAACCTTCGTCGTCAAACTCCATTCTTGATTAACTATAGCTGCTTATTATTATTAACGTTGGGTTTTTTATTTATTTTGGATACAGTTTACACGATGCATACCTTGTTTGGTGTTGTTCCTGAGACTCCTTCCTCTCTTTTCTTCTACGCTTGTTAATTGATCTGTCCTTGCTTGGTTTTGGTCCATGCCGTTTGTTGGAACCTGTGTTTGCACTTTTTTTTGCGTTATCGGATAGGCACGTTTTAACGTGTCTTTTGCGTCACTTTGTGTTTACAGAAACTCGGCTCCACGTACCATCTTTTGTTCATTGTACCCCTGCGTTAGCTTTTTTTTCGGTGTACCTCAACATTTTTGACTGGGTGGATGCCTGACTTCTGTCAGGTAGTTTTCAGGTTTTTATAAGGTTATCTAGTTTTCCATTAGGACGACCCCTCCATTGAACCATTGGCTCGGGTTTTCCCTACCCCTTTGCTGTCAATAGCCGCATTGGTGAGAATGCACTTCTTATTTAATCCATTTGTTTTTTTCTAAAACTTTCATAATTAATGAATTACCGGATTTGGTTGCGCCGGGGTGCAGACTTGCTCGTTCAGTAACTGGAAGAGGCGCGTCCCTGTTACTCCGGGTGACTTTTGTTATTTCTCTTGCTAGTGTCTTTTGGTGATGCTTCTGTTTCCTATGCGGTTGCCGTCACACAAAGCCCACTGGGTGCTAGTTTGTGTCCGACACATTCACCCCACACATCAGTATATCAATGTCCATGGCAAACCTTTTTTAATAGTATAATGGACTAACATAGAGGGGTCATTTTATATTGGTTTGGTTTAGGCAGTGAGTGATCTCACATCGATTTTAAATAATAAAAAATCTTAGGCCAATGAGACTCGTAATAATATGTCTGAGCCTATAATGAAATAATGATTTGGTCTTTAATGAGAAGAATAGTCAAGTGGAGAGATGAGGTACTAATGGTTTTCCTTAATAGTAATGACTGGTAAAATTTTTGTTTTTAATGCATTAGAAGCGTTAGGCGATAAATAAAAAGAGCAAAGGAATTTAATAATGATTGGCAAGAAATCCTAAGTATAATAAAGTGAGACCAAGTGATTTTGGGAAACAATTTTAATTTTGAATATTTTTTGAAGGTTGATTTATAAGTATATATACAGTATATTATGATACTTATTAATATATTAATATAATAATATATTAATATTTTATTTATATATTATATATAGTTCATATTATATATATGTACCTATAGGCAGCAAATCATTACTCATATATACTTAATGTAAATATACTATCTTATAATATATAAAGGAAGATTTATATTTATTAAAGTATATTATTTTAAGTTATATACTTTACCAAGGTTTGCTGCAGGTCGATGTCGCGAACTCCCCCGAACTCAAAAGCGGTTCCGGGTTCCCGGTCCTGGTATTCCCGATAACCTGTTCCACTTTTTCCTCAAATTCCTTTCCGTAAATAAAAATATGCAATTGGATTTATAATTTAAGCTACTCGGAGTAAATCTATCCTGTTTTGCTCTGAATAGGCGATATCATTTTTGATTTTAAAAGCCAGTAGATTTATATGTATACTTGCTTTTTACTTAATAAGTTTTCTGCATACCGCGGTATTCCAATTTGGTGTTGACCAGAACTAAGAGTCATTGGATAATGAAAAGAGACATAGATACTTTAGAGGACTCCCCATTTTATAGACTGACAAGTTTGTCCCTTTAACTAAGGGTGTAGGGGAGTCGATAAGAGATTTTCGGTTCGCAGCGTGGACTTTTTTAGGTTCACGTGTGCGAGGTTCCGGTGGAAAAAATTCTGTTCGTAGACTCCTAAAATCCCAGCTGCATGTGCAACTTTTTGTTTTCTATTCGCTTTAGCTGTTATTCTTCAATAATTTTCATATGAATATTTAAATGGCTTTGTAAAAATTATTCATAATAGTATAAATAAAACGAATATAGGCTCTATAATTTGGTTAGGTAGTGAGGCCTAAGTTTTTTGCCTTTTTCAGAGATTTGCCTGATGCATATACTATATAAAAAATATTATATTATATAATATTTTTATTATATTCTATATATTAATTATATATTTATATATCTATATAGATTTATTATCTATATTATATTATCTATACTTAGGATATTATATATATATCTATCATATATATTATCTTATATATTATATTATATAGAACCTATATTTATAGCGTTAGCTCGCGCGGGGGCCCGGGATATCAAACAATAAAAAGTTTTGTAGGTTTTCGGTTTGGGGTTATAAGAACAAAAAAACCAAAAACCCTCCCTTTCTTCGAAAATGTAGTTTTTATTGAAAACTTTTTGAAACTGGGGGCCTCTTTACTGGGTAAGCCCCCGTCATTTACATATCTAAAAGGATTGCCGTGAACAAAGAAAATGGGGCTTCTCTAAATCTTGAAACGAATTAAATGGTAAAATTACTGGAAGGAAAACCAGTGAAGGGAATCAGGAGATTAACAAATGTGTCTTATAGTTGCTTTAACATGATTGTACAGTTCTTTATTATATCCGGACTCCAAATCACTTTTCTATCTCAACTCTGAAGAGGCAGTAACAAGAAGATGAGGACTGTGAAATGTTCTTGTATAGAAAAGACTGAATCCAGAGAGAGACTGGTCAAACGTTTTTTTTGATTGCCATACTTCTGAAGCGTTTTCATGAGTCTAGACTCACAAAGCCATTTTGAGTGCCCTAGTTGGAGG